>LOEQ01001736.1:12270-27397 GCA_001685075.1 Bramus lutescens
AGTCCCAGTCCAGCTGGCCTTGGTGAGCTCCCATTAGAACAGCGCCATCGTCCCTAGACATAATTGTTATCAAAATACAATATTGAAGTTTTCCTGCCATTCATCCCAACCTGCCACGGACTGGGCAAGAGCTCAGTATGACAGTATCTCAGATAACTTGGATGTTTTCTTCCTCGAATACCCACTTCCTGTTTAAGGTTGTTTCTCATCTATAGAGATTTGAGAAATATGAATTTTTTCTGTCTTTTAAAATACTCTCTGCTAAACTATTCTCCAGAGCTTATATATAAAATACGTAAATAGCCATCACTCCAAGAGAAGACAAATCTTGCTGGAGACCATGTTAGTCAACATGCTTATCTTCTAATGTAGCAAAAAAACAAAAAGAAATCTTTTGATCTTTTGGGTTTATTCAGGCACACTCTTTTTCTACGTGAGGAAAACTTCCTTCTATTGAGACTGAAGTGATGGCCCAGAGGTTATGAGTAGTAACTGCTCTTCCAGAGAACTAGAGTTCAGTCCCCAGTCCCCATATTCAGCGCTACCTCATTAACTGCTTGTAACTTCAAGATCAGGTTATCTGGCACCCTCTGCTGACCTCTATAAGAACCTGCACATGTGGTATACATTCCTGTAGACATACACATAAATAAAAATAAAATAAATCTTTCTTTAAATTTTTCTCCAATGGCAGAGGAGAGTTTTTCAAGATGCATAATCTCTTTTAAAATTTGCTTTGCTTAATTAATATCCAAATTGATTTTAAACATCTATTTAAGCATATACCAATTATGGCATGAGAATCGTGCATTGTGAGAGTTTAAATAATCTCTGATTCATGTAACCCAATGAAAGAAGTATTCAGCTGGAGGAATGGGCATGTATCAAAAGTCTTCTGTGTTGGTAGTTGAGATGTTTCTCAGAAAACACAGTAAGTTTCAGATCTTAAAAACAATGTGGTGGAAGATCACCTGCCTAATCCTAAAAGCAAAATCCACTTTCGTAGAAACACGGAAGATAAAGTGAGAGGGAGAGGTTCGGTTCGGGCATGGCCCTGTCAGGTTCACACTTCATTAGGGGTCACCTCTGACTCAGCTCAGACGGATCTGCTGAGATCTGAGCACCAGCTGTTTCAGGATCAAATGAAATAAAAGCCAATTCAATAAAAAAATGGTTTATTTAAATGATACACAGGGCATTAAAGAAGTCTTCAGTATGCCATTTCTGGCCATGACATGAACACTTGAGGAGGATGTTCCTAGATAGAGTAAATAGCAGAAGATCATTTTTATCAGCAGACAGTATAAGGTGTCAAAGTAAAATTCATAGTGGAGGTTCATACTTTAATGAGATAGAGAAATACTAAAAGATTCTTCAATATAGATGAAGATGACTTCTATGAGCAATTCATTACCACATGCTCCATCCTGCTACAGCTCAGACAGCACAAAGGAGGAGATGAGGGTATAATTTGGCTGTGGATTGTAGGCAGTCATGTGTAGTATATACTCTGGCAGGGGCAGGGTGGACACAAAGTATGTAAAACAATGTAACAGTGTGTCATGAAAAGAAAAGTCATAGCTGCAAGAGAGGACCCAGAAACAAACAGGAGATTCCCAGGACAATGGAGTTTGTTGTTGATGATGATGTTTATGATAGACCCTGAAAATGGGTGAGATTTTCCCCTCAAAGGACAGAGAAAGGCATTCTGACCATGAACTCGTGGGGAAAAGTGAGACAATCTAATGACCAAAATTCACATCTAGCTTTTGGTCCAATAGATACTTAGGCACAATGCTGCCTATGTGGTATTCCCCCAGAATACATCATTCTACTTCCTTAATGCTACAGGCAGTCTGTGGAGCAACACAGAGAAATGGACTCTATCAAAAATGCTAAGAGGATGAAGCTGATTCATTTTCCTTTTAGACAGGTCTCATGCAACCCAAGATGGCCTCAAACTCACTATGCCGCTGAGGCCACACTTGAGCTCCTGATCCTCCTGTCCCCACTTTCAGAATGCTGCGATAGCAGAGTGCACCACCAGGCTCAAGTTATGCAGTATTGAGAATCTAAACTCAGAGCCTCCTGCATGCTAAGCAAGGATTCTACCAGCTAAGCTATGTCCCGAGTCCCCGCCCCGCAAGCATTTCCCTTTTACTTTCATGGAATGGGACTGCTTTTTAAAGTAGCAGACTGGCTCTGTACTAATGAAATAGAAAAAAAAATCCAACAGTCACACTGAGAGGTACCTACCATCATTCATGCCTGTCTGCTCGGGAATGCTCTCTTGGCTGCAGAAACAGATAGTGTTAGCAGATCTTCCTTCCAAGTATTATTTGCACCAACTTATGTAGTCTTTCTCTTTGCAGTCACATTGTAAAAGGGCACAGATAACTGCATCTACAGATCGCAGTTTTTGTCCTGATACCACTGCCTAATGTATTGTGAGGTTAGTTGTTATTAGGCATCTCTTAGTTTTCCTTCGTTATCATTTAAAAACACCAAACAATACAAATGAATGCCCTGCCACTCATGTATCTTGTGATCAGTAAGTCTTCAGTGGAGGCCAGCAAGATGGCTCAGTAAAAGTCTGGTGACTGTAGTTCAAGCCTTGGAACCCACATCAAAGTGGAAGGAAAGAACCAACTCCACAAATTCACCTCTGACCTCCACACATATGTCAAGGCACAGGCCTCCCACACATGCATCATATGCACACAAATTATTTCTAAATAAAAATTTGGAAAAAGAGAATCTTTCCTGCGTTAAGCAGAATTTTGCATTAGTAATCTAAAGCTAAGTTAACACTCACAAGGGTTGAAGTAATCTTTTGAAGATTCTGTGTAGAAGTATTTTACCTGAAGGCGTGTATGTGCACCATGCGCGTGCCAGCTGCCCCCAGAGACCATAAAGGAGCTGTTGGAGCTGCTAGAACTGAAGTTACAGATGGTTGTGAGCTGTCATGTGGATGAAGGGAGATCTATACCTAGGTTCTCTGAAAGAACAACTGATGCTTTCAACACTATGCCATCTCTCCAGCAATTACATTGTCACTTGACTGACTTTTCTTTTGCATGGGAAAGTGATGCACATATTATAGGGACATTCATGAGCGATTGTACTGTATGGAATCCCATGCTTCTTCCACCAGGGTGACATAGCTGTGCTACATACTGATAGCAGAATTAAAGGAATTAAAGTGGAACGGAGGCAAGTCAGTGGGATGTTTGGGCTCCTTCTATGTTAATTTGTTTGGATTCCTTCCTACTACCTGCATGGCATCTGGTTTAACACCTGGAGTCAACAGAGACTTAGCAATCTGTTCAGTGTTCCCTGCTCTCTGTGCCTGATTTTCCTGGTGTAAGGTGAGAATTGGTCCTGGGAAAGAATTTCAATGACAACAAAAAAACCTATACTCATGATGAAGAGGTCACTAACCACCCCAGTTATTTACCCATGTACTGCGACAGCAACCTGTTTTATACCAGGAATGCTAAATACATGAGATAGTTCAATTTGCTAAGCCCAAAGCACAACTAATACTTACAGATACTTTATTATGAGAAACAAAATGGAAATAAATGCATTCTAAGGGAAAATGAGTTATAGGTGTCATATTTTTAATTATTGATATTTTGTCAGTGTTCTCTTTGGGAAGGTGTTTATTATCCTTAATAGATATCATATGATCAAAGCTATTTTGGACTTGATATTTTCAACGCTGTTTTAAAATGAATAATGATTCAATAAATAACCTTGACAAATTTAACAACTCAGGAAAATGCTAAGAAAGCTCCCAGATGACTGTTGCTAACTCTATGGCTATTACTGGTGAAAGCTATTGCTCTCATAAATTGAGTAGTAAATGTACACCAGACAATGCATAGTGCCTGCGAGCAATCTCACCACACTAATCACTTACAAGGCGCAATACGATTCAATATGAGCCTATCTTTTGGGGAAAATTGAGTAAGAATCTTCTAGAACTAAAATTAAGAGTTTCCGTGGGTCGTCATGGTAGGATTGGACTTGTTGGAGACTGGGGGCCTTTCTCTTCTCACCCTTTAGCCTACAGAGATTCTAGAACATGAAAATGAAGCCCTGGAGTAGAGGCCCATTTGCATTCTGGCAGCACCAATTCAGCTGAGTGCCAGGTTGGGGTGCCTGCCAAAGATCTAGGAGCTTTCACCACAAGAAGTCAGGAAACAGCTTCCCCTTTGCGAATGGGTATCTCTTGGCCTTGAGCTGAGTCGCCAACGCCAAGCCTCATAGCCTCTGTGACTCCCCGCGCTGGAAAACCTCAACTGATTTGCTCCTCCATCTCTTGTCCAAACCAGCATCTGCCCAAAGCCAGAGGCCTGGCCATGCCAGGGATGTAGATGCTAAGCCAATGTCCGTTTAGCAAGAGTGTGACAAGAGTGTGGCTGTAGATGAGTATGGCCACATCCGGGTCCCTAGATACAGCCCGCATTTACACAAGTGCCTCTTGAGCCTTCAAAAAATGAAGCCAGTGGAGTTCTTTCTATATCATTAGGGGATCAAACACACATACCAACATTGATAGAACAGTAAGTTTTTCTACCATTCTTCAAACTGAACTTTTTAATAATTACAGAGGAAAGTAATTTAGAGTTGGTTTAGAATTAGGAAGGAATAAATTCGCACTGAGGGGTTGCCATCTCATTTTATATGTTTTGGAAAGCAAATGAAGCACCCTAGCTTCTCTTCTGTTTGTAATTTTTATTTTTTTTTTGTGCAGGGCTCTCAACAATGGAGTGTTATCTGTTTAAAGTGCTGAACCCAAAGCCTGCTCCACAGAATACACGGAATAATCCTAATGTTAGAAGCAGTCAGGATCATGTCTCCACTACCTGGCATTTTCGCTGTGTGGAAGCCTTAGGCATACCCTGAGAGCTCTTCAATCTTCCCTCCCCAACCCATAACTTATATGTGCCAAATTTCAACCTTCCACAGCGCAGTCAAGGCTAGAAATTCCAGGCACTTATTCTTTTTTTCTAACCCCCATACCCAATCAGATACCAGCATCTAAGTTTATTGTTGTTTTGTTTGTTTTCTTAATTGTAACCTTTTATCTGCATCCTTCTACCACTGCCTTATTCGGGGTCTTCATTTGGACTGGACCAGGTTATGACAGCGACAAAATGCTCATTCATTTTAATGTTTTCTTTATGTGGTTGGTATGGGGTGGGGGTGAGGGAAGGTTTGTGTGCATTTGTGTATGTTGGCACCTGTGCTTGTGTAGAAGCCACGAGTCAATGAGTGTGTATTCCTCTATTGTTCTCCACCATATTTTAGAAACAAAGTCTCTTACTGAAACCAAAACTCATTAATCTGCTAGGCTAGCTGACTAGTGAGCCCCTAGAACCTATGACCTCCCTCCGCTTTCCCAGTCCTGGGGTTACAGACCCACACAACCACAGCCAGGTCTTCATTGTTACATAAAGGGCAACTGACCAGCTGAACCATCCCCTCAGCCTCTCAGTTACTTATTCTTATATTTAATCTCCTCCAACACTTTCCAGCAGCAGTAATACCCTCTAGCCACACCGTGTTTGCTCCAGCCCACTTCCTATCACATGGACAGTTGTGGTCAAGCATGTCCAGCCAATATCCTCTTTTATCTCCAACTTCCTCTCCATTCTAAGTTCCTCCAGTCACCTGCTTTGCACTTTAAAAGATACTCGAAAGATAATTAATTTTAATCAAAAGGCATTAAATTAGATATAGGAGCTTCATCATCATAGTATAGGGAGTCATGGCGGAAAAATGCTTCTGGGGATATAATATAGCAAAGTGGCAGAGCCTTTTTGGCAGGTGTAAGGCCTGGGGTGGCCTTATACACTCCAAAAATAACCCTTGCCTGTGATGTTATGAAGGTAGTACACTATACCAAATACTTTTTGTTGTTATTAGCATAGGTATTAAATAGGAAGTTTGGGAAATTAGTAAGAGCCTAAGAATCAGTTGCATATTAGCCGTTTATTATATGATCTATTAGTGAAGAAATCAGGTGGAAATATTCATTTGTACACTAAAACTGAACATACTGCTGAAATGGCGGTCATACCTGGTTATTTATACTTTGGAGTGATCCCTATCACTATAGTATGTGATGCTTTTTACACTAAATATTTTTATGAACAGAGAAAAGATGTCCTCATCTGTTAGATTTTAAGCTTCTTGGTAGAAGGGAGACTTCCTTACAACAGGACATACAACAAAGAAAGGTGTTCAGTCACCCATCTATAAATGCTTGTTCATTGGCTGATGATGTTTCAGCTGTTGGAACAATAGTAATGAGAGTTTTATCATCTGGATAATTTTTTTTTATCAATTCCTTGCCCTGAAGTCAGGCCCTGAATTTGCAAATTGTTTAAAGGGAGCAAAGCTGGAATGAACGTACTGAAGAAGTGCCTGTTTTGTTAGAAGTGTCTTTTATGCTCTCGTTATTAATGATGTGATGGAGAATTATGGGTGTTCCAGAAAGCTATTGAAGCTGTAGTTAGGAAAGAGAAACTGCAGATTTAGCAACCCTGGGGTTTGATCCTAGCCCCAAACTCACTGCCTCAATAACTTTGCACAAATGCTTTGAATTCTAAGCAATGGTTATTGTCAGTATAGAAGTAGTAGTAGTAACAAGTAACAATGCTCATAAAGTTATTATGAGGGCTAGTGGGTAAATCCTAGTAAAATACTAATAACGTGTTCATCATTAGAAAATACAATTTAGGATCATTTATTAATGTGAGTCTCAAATATAGAACCATGGCTTGCTTTGAAAGTCTTCATCTTCTCTTTGGATATAATGGTTAACCAAAGCCTTCCTTAGCCCCAAAAGAATGAATACTAAAATGTTCTCTCATTACAAAAACGTCAGTTTTATAATGTCTCTGCCCATTGAGTCCTCTATGGTGAGGTATTCTCTCTGACCTTTTTAGGCATCAACCATTGTTTAAAAGTCTCTATACAATTCTAAAAGAGCTTTTATGCTATTTTTCCTGAATGCTTATTATAGGTTCAGAGTCATGTGCTATTAAAAAAAGCACATGTGTGCTTTCATAATGAAGGTAATTTAATTGGGCACTCTGCCTCCACAGATTAGCTATCTAGGGTCAAGATGACTTTTATTTTAAGAATACGTGGGAGAAATGTTGCAGAAGGGATAGGAGAAATGTCCTCCCTTCGCTTTCTGGATTGAGTTATTCATATTTTATTAAGGCCAATGGTGATCCTGTGTTGCATTTCCAAAGGCAGACTGGCTGACAGACTGGCTGTCAATGTGGTCTCCTCACCCTGCAACGGCCTCCAGGAACACGATGTGACAATTTTTCTGGAATTCCTGATGCCTTGAAAGGTCCTTCGTCGAACTTCTCCAAGACAATACTTATCACCTTATAAGAACAGAAGAAAACAAATAACTCTTATAAAAAAAAAGGGGGGGAATGTCCTAGCCACATTAATGCACATGAAACATTTCCTTTGTAGGCAGTGGGAGTAGGATTGTGGTGTGAGCTCACTCTCTGCCTCTTTTTGAGAAGGCTGTCCCTTAAGGGGACCAAGGACCATGCGGACCAAGGACCATGCTTCCCTCTGAGCATGAGTATACTCCACACCCCGGGAGAGGTTGAATGCTGAGTTTATCGTTACTGTAGGTGATGTCAAATTCAAATGTGATCTGGATGTGAGGCATTAGGCATTTTGGCAAACCCTCTGATTTAATTAGCAATCAAGATGTATCCCTGCCCTGACCCTTCTCTGATAAAGGAGGTTGTGTAGATCTGAGGATCAGACAGGGATAATGCTATCCCTGAAGACACTGTGTACTCCCTGAATGTGCTGCTTTGTGTGGTTGAGTGAGCCTAAAGTTTTAAATCTCAGTTCATCTTATATTTTATGAGTTCACAATGGTACTTAAGAATTATACAAATAAATTGTTCTTTTAAAGTAACAAAAATTAATAAGCCTTCACAAAAAGAATCGAAAACCCTAGAGGTCCTCTTGAAGTGGAAGGTTGGGAAGTTCATGAAATGACTTCATGATATCCCCAGCTCAGAATGGAATCTTCACTATAAAGTCTCTGACTTTAATTCTAATTCAAGCTGCCAACCTTTCCATCACTCAGGTAGCATCCCTACTATGTGTGTTCACATGCACTACACAGGCACACATGCATACGGAGAAACACACACAAAAATACATAAATGTAACCAACTGTCCATTGTGGTTAGGTATTGGATGGAATTCGCAGTTTCTCAAGAGCTGCATATTGAACCTAGGTGTCTTCAAACCCTTTCAAGGAAGGCACAAGCTCCAAATGCTTTTTGCCATAGCTGTGATGATAATACATGCCCAGCAGCTCTGCACTGGTGGTGTAAGAGCAGTAGGGAGTGAAACTGATGGCTCTTTATCATAAATCACAATGGGCACAAAACATATTAGCTGCTATGTTTTTCATTTCACACGCTTTCTAGATGCCTCAATTTATGTATGACACTAGTTGCGAAAGCAGGAAGAAAGGATGACATGCAATGAGGACTTTCCTTTCTGTCTGTGTTCCGTGTCTCTCCCTCCCCATCACTTCTTCCCTCTCTCCTTCCATCCCTCTCCCCCTCCCTACCCCTTCTCTCCTTTCTTTCCCTCCCCTCCTCTTCCCTTTCATCCTCTTCCCCTCTCTCTCTCTGTTCCAAACTGTGTGTACGCGAGCTCACGCACATGTATGTGCGCATGCGCGCTCTCCAGGCTTGAAGCTAAGAGTTTATCACCTCTCTGCAGGTGTTGTACAGCTGAGCCACACCTCAGCCCTTAAATCGTACCCCTTGGAGCATGTCTCTTGAATATTCTTTGTGCACAGTGCGGTGTCTGTGATAAGGTTTTTGTTTTGTGTTTAAACAGTGATATTCTTGAAGGAAGAAAAACGATAAGCCCCTTGTAGAGACTAAACCTGAACCAACTACCCTTTCCACAAGGCACCCTCTGAAGGAAGCGCTAGTGTTTTCAGTCTTGGATGGCTTGCAGAGATTTTCTGCAAGATGAATGAGGTGAGCTGTCACTGCAAGGCAAACATGAATGGTCCTTGTTGCCAACAATACATAATGTACTCTTTCCAAACAAAATTTAAATTTTGTAAAAATAGTTTCCATTCCTGGCAGCTTCATTATAGTCAAGAAGTTCTCTGATGAGCCTGGCAGTGATATTAATTAATGTGGCTCTTTTGGATTATGTAGCGAAAAGTGTCAAAATTGTGAAGGTCTGCATAACTTATAAGAGATCAATGTTTAGAGCAAAATAAATTCATCACACTTGGCATCATGCCCGGATAAAAGATCCATTAAAATACAACAGATTTTTCTATAATATATAGAGTGTAACTTTGTGGATGTGGTTTAAGATTCCACATTGAGAATCATATTTGACAAAGTGTGTCTATCAACTTTGGGTATATTTTCAAAATAAAATACCCACAGTTATCTGGAATGGCTATAGCTTGCTCCTATCCTTCCAGCTACCATATATAGACACAATCTAGTGCTGCACTGCAGCCTGTGTGAAGTCCAGCATTTCTCCCAGGTCTCATACACCATATAACAGAGCTAGTTCACTAGCAGGCTTAAGACTGTCAGTGTCTTCTATTAAATCAGATAGTAATGCAATTTGCAAAAAATGTAGCACTTTACATTTTTACAATATTTATTTTTACAATTTCACATTTTACAACAAGATTCAAGATAAACCAACTACAGGATAACTTTTTCACATAATACCACTTGTTGGTAACAGTTACCTTTCAACCAAAATGCTTTAAGTATTTATTTATTTACTAGCATGTAATTGACTTCTTTATTTAAAACTAAGTTTTAAATTCTCAGTCTTAATAGGGTGATACTTATTTATGGTCAGATGGTCATATCACCATTCCGATATATGGTAAAACATAATTCTAATATGAAAAATAATTGACATAAATGAAAGTTCTTTTCATATCATATAATTATAAATGTCTAAAAAGGACTCCAGACCAAAAATTTGGACACTTGGTGTTTGAGCTGAGGACTGCAGCCCCAGGGTGAGTAGAAAGAACGAGGTAGCCACCACATTCATGTGATACTATCATAAAGTCCTGTAAAAAGACCTTGAGGAGGTGGAAGCAAGGAGCTAGCATATCCCTCCATAGACAGAGTGGCTAGTATACTCAAAGCCCTGGATTCAGTTCCTAGCATCACATAAACCAGGTTTAGTAGTGCATGCCTTTGATCTCAGAAAAAAAGAATCAAGAGGATCAGAAGTTCAAGGTCATCCTTGGCTGCATAGCAAGTTCTAGGCTACCCTGGGCTACATGAGACCCTGTCTAAAAAAAAAAGACTATATCACTAGATTAGAGGCTGAAGTATATCTTAATCTTCAAGTCCATATCAGCTCATAAGGAGAGAATGTATGGTCTTGTAGAGGGAACAATCTATTCAGAGAAACTAGTGACATTCAAGTCCATATCAGCTCATAAGGAGAGAGTGGACAGTCTTGCAGAGGGGACAAGCTATTCAGAGAAACTAGTGACAAATACCACTCTGTGCTCTGGGATCTGCAAGATCAGTTTGCACAGCAGCCATGCCTGCTCGAACGTGGAGAAGAAACTGAGACCAGGACAACGTGCACACAGGTCTGACTGGCAGATAGGGTGCAGTTGTAAAGTTCTCATTCTAGAGAATTCCAGCCATAGCCCAGAGACCCATGTGGTCATGGAAAACTGATGGCAGGCCACTCTCTCTGTCATTTTTAAATGTTTTTAAATTTTGATAATTTTATATAATATATGTTGATCTTATTTTTTCCTCTCACAATTTCTCCCAGATCTTCTCCATCTCCCTACTTATCCAATTTCATCTTCTTTCTCTCTCTTAAAAAAGAACAGAACAAATAAAAAGCACAAAACAACATCAAATCCAATTTGTGTTGATCAAAGTTGCAGAGGAAGATTGAGTATTCCATAACCATGCCCTAGCCAGCCAGGAATCCAGGGCATGGGAATCCAAAACATTCTAGAACAATGGATGAGGTACCAACTGTTAAAAACGTGACCAGAGAAGTATAGTAAATAGAAAAGATCATGACTAAAAGATAAAAAATGCTCAGGGTCAGGCAATAACTATGAAGAGAGCCAGTTGCGTTTCAGTGTGTGAGAATTCATCTTCATTAGCTGAATGGCAGTTCAGTGCTTGAATGAAGAAATATTCCCAGAACACAACAGCCCCTGGAAGTGTTAGTCAGGTTAACCACAGAGAAGATATGAAGGAGGTATGCATTAGTGTTTTCAAAATCCACCTGGAGCACAAGCAAATTCCTTAAAACATCAATAGAAGGGGCTAGAGAGACAGCTCAGTTACAGTCCCTGAATGCTCTTCCAGAGGACCTAGGTTTGGCTCCCAGCACCCAAAGGGCAACCAACAACTGCCTGTAACTCCATTTCAAGGGGATCCAGTGCCCTTTTCTGGCTTCCATGGGCACTGCATGCACATGGTACACATTCATACATGCAGGCACTCAAGACATGACATAAATATAGATAGGTCTTAACCTTAATCTTCAAGTACATGTCAACAGATGAGGAAAAGGCAGGTGTTCTTGTGGCGGGAAAATCCATTCGGATAAACTAATAACACAGTACCATGTTATGCGTTTATCTCATACAGCCAGGGTCAGAGATTGAGTTATTACATGTAGATTAGGAAGGAGACAGGGCTTCTCGTTCACAGCTGGACCAAAGAGGAAGATTTAGCTAAGCTCTGTAGGAGCAGTCTCTGTAGAGGAGCAATCTTCAGACCATAAGTATCTAGCAGGGAAGAGCTACAGTGAGCATTTTCTGAACACACCATCAGCACTTGCGCTTGGTCCCCAAGGAAGGCTTTTTCAGCCCTCTGAGGCTGGATCTCAGGGGTACTTGACAAGGCCATGTCTTGTCAGCAATACACATTCTCTCAGGACTTCCTCCATCCCTACAGTGTGGCAGGAGTCCTCATATGCACACAGAACGAACATCTGTTAAGAAAAATGTTAGAAGCTGAAAGCAGAGATGTAGACATCAGTGGTGGACGGTGTCAGATTAGAGGATCCTAACAAGTGGTATCCTCCGGAAGCAAGGGAACGGACAGTGACATCCAAGAAATGAATGAGGGGAGGAGGCCTCCACTGCAAGTCATCCCGGGGCTTATGCTACCCCAATCTTCTTTATCCAGTGAGCTCATCTGTTCAGATGCAGTGACTGTTTCTATGGGATTTTCCCAGCCTTCTCAGGACAGTAGTAATCTGTATGCTCCAATGTTGCTACCAGAGAGCACAAACAAGGGCTGGGAGAACAGAAGGGAGAGGAGTGGGAAAGTCGCCTCAAACTGTGAACAGTTTCTGGTACAAATCTTCTCTTTTTAAATATCTGGCAGCATTCAGATAATTTAAAACATTTTAATTTTGGTTTAGATTCAAATGTGTCTTTTGCCAACCATTTATGGTCTATAAATAGCCATTAAGATTGTTGCAACAGAAGCACTTAGAAATTCTTACTCCTGGCCTCCATGGCTTGGCAGAGAAACAGTGATCCCCAACTGGAACACTAACCATCAATTAGACATGTGTGCTTGTGATATCTCTTTTTCAGATAAGGTTCCCCTAGGTAGCCCAGGCTGACCCCAAACTGAAAATTCCTGTTTGGCCACCTCCTGAATGTTAATGTTAAGGACATATTATGTTTTAAAATATATATCAAACTGCCTCATGAGTTCTAAACTATAACAGTAAATGTAAATGATTGGATTCAAACACAATTACTTAACAACCTTTAGATTTTAGTTGCAAGTCAGAGGAACCTCTGAGTCTAGAAAACTCTCTGGTGACCAAGTATATGGTACGGAGCATAGAAGGCTTTGCTCCATGGATTAGCACCTGGCATGCCTCACACCTACTTGCTAATGAAGCTCAAAGGCTCACGTGAACTTTTTAAAACTTATGGCACATGTGAGTGACAGCACAGTCAGAAAAACATGTGCCTCAAAAAGCATGGGGACCTGAGCTCAATCCCCAAAACCCGTCTAAAAACCCGGTCCGGTGGCATAAATTTCTATTCCCAGTACTGGGGAACCTGACATACGCAGATCTGTAGGGCTCACTGGTGGACTAGCCTAGTCTAGTCCTTGAGCTTTAGACCAACTGAAGACCTCATATCAAAAAACAAGCTGGACAGGGACTGAGGATTGACAGGTGACATTATTGTCAAGTCTCCACACATATACATACCTGCACACATGTAAGCACACACATACATACACATGGAAGGCTGGGACAGACATGACATGAAAGTAATCATTTATTATATCTCATTCTTATTTATTTAATTAGGTCAACTTTGTCTTAGTAGAGGATCAGATGTCATTTCAGCATCATCAATATTCTTAAACTTGGTACTTTCCCAGCAGATATCACTATTACCTGAATGTCATTGCATTCCGTGGAGATGTTACAGAATCTTATCCTTTTTCCTCCTGTTTCTTGGCCATTTAATCCTTCTATTGCCCCAAGTGGCCCAAACAGGTCAAACACCAAAGTTGAGACAGGGTGTGGCCATTGCCTAGAGACAACTGCCCAGACTATGCCCAGTAGGAAGAGGCTCCCAGGGCAGGAGAGGTGCAGAGGAGATCCAAAACAAAGACCTCCCAGAGTAAGGAACTAAGGCATTCTGTTGGCAGTAACCATGAGCGTATGACTCTGTAGACACATGCCTGACTTATAGTAAGCATGAAGTAATAGTTACTGATGATCATTATTGCTCATTTTCAATTTGGAGTCATATAGGAAACTATTGTGTTTGTTCATGTGTTTGTGCATGTGGGAGTCAGAGGAGAGCCTAATGGGCCATTCCCTCAGGCACCATCTGCCTCTATCTTAAGATGGAGCCTTCTCCCACTATCCTGGAGTTCACTGAGCAGGTGAGAAGGCCAGGCCACCTATGCATCCACCTGGTACGGCCCCTCCCCAGCGGCTGGGCTTACAAATATAGTCCTTCGCACATAACACTTTGCAGGAGTCCCAGGGATTTAGCTCAGGTCCCTGTGCTTACAGAGCAAACATTTTACCAACCCCAGCCCCAAAACTGGTAATAAATGTTTATTTTGCTACTAGACCCTGTATTTACATGTTTAAAAATAACTACAATTTTATCACAGAACATTTATATTCATTTTAGAGAAAATGATTTCATAATAAGATTGAAAGAAGAGAATTACACAGAAGAGTGAGTTGAAATAAGCTCAAATATTAGTTTACTATGGCTCCGTTTACAGAGGAAGGAGATGGAAGACAGTAGGTCAATATTTATGAAGCATCGATTTCTGTAGCTCCTTTACAAACTATACTTCACTTCATTTGGTATAAAATATACCCACTCTTATGCTTTGTAGTATAATGTAGGAAAGTTGATTCTAGCTCTTCTGTATCTAAATTGTTTTATGCTTTATTTTTTGAGAATGCCACACATGAGTACTGTATTAGCATCATGTTTACCCCTTCATTTTTTATTTTAAATTTTTTAAAAATATTTTTCATTTTACATTCCAATTCTAGTTCCCACTCCCTCTCCTCCTCCCACTCCCTCCACCTTTCCTCCTACCCCATCTTCCATCCACTCCTCAAAGAGGGTAAGTCTTCCCATGAGGAGTTAACACAGTCTAACACATCACTTTAAAGCAGGACTAAGGCCCTCCATACTATATCTAGGCTGAGTAAGTGTAGTGATAGGGGAGCAGGCCTGCTTTTCATCTGGCCCAGCTCCCGCACGGCTAGCTTATACCCAGAAACAACAACACACAAATAGTATTCATTTAAACACTGCCTGGCCCATTGTATCTAACCTCTTCTTGGCTATCTCTCACATCAGGCTTAACCCATATCTAGTAATCTGTGTACCACCACGGGGTCGTGGCTTACCGGGAAGATTCTAACCCACATCCATCTTGGGCTAGAGCTTCATCCATCTGCCTGACTCTGCTTTCTTCCTCCCAGCATTCTGTTATGTCTTCTCCACCCACCTAAGGGCTGGCCTATCAAAAGGCCAAGGCAGTTTCTT
>LOEQ01001736.1:29677-52816 GCA_001685075.1 Bramus lutescens
CACCTAAGAGCTGGCCTATCAAAAGGCCAAGGCAGTTTCTTTATTAACCAATAAAAGTAACATGTAGACAGATGACTCTCCTACATCAAGTAAGGAATCCCTCCAAAGAGAATGGGCTCCAAAAAGCCAATTCAAACAGTAGGGATAAATCCTGGTTCCATTGGCAGTGGCCCCACAGTCTGCCCCAGCCAAACAATGTCACCCACATTCAGAGGGTCTAGTTTGGTCCTATGCTCATTCTCCCTCTGTCAATCCAGAGTCGATGAGCTCCCATTAGCTCAGGTAGGCTATTTCAGTGGGTATCCCCATATTGTTCTTAACCCCTTTGCTCATATTATCACTCCTCCCTCTCTTCAACTGGACTTTGGGAACTCAGCCCAGTGCTTTGCTGTGAATTTATGCATCTGCCTCCATCAGTTGCTGGATGAAGAGTCTATGATGGCAATTAAGGTGGTCATCAATCTGATTACAGGGGAAGGCCAGTATAGGCACCCCCCTCCGCTATTCCTTAGGGTCTTAACTGGGGTCATTATCCTTGTGGATTCCTGGAAAATTCCCTAGTTCCAGGTTTCTTGCTAGCCCCATAATGGCTCCCTCAAACAAGATATCTCTTTCCTCGCTCTCCCTCTCTGTCCTTCCTCCATCTTGATCATCTCATTCCCTCATATTACCTACCCCTCCCTTCTTCCCCTCCTCCTCCCCTTCCATCCTCCCTTCTCTCCCTATCCCCATGCTCCCAATTTTCTCGGGATATCTTGTCTAGTTCCCCTTCCCACATGGATCCATGTATGTTTCTCTTACAATTCTCCTTGTTACCTAGCTTCTCTGGGGTCATGTACTATAGGCTGGTTATCCATTGCTTTATGTCTAATATCAACTTATGAGTGAGTCCATACAATGTTTGTCTTTCTGGGTCTGGGTTCTTCCCATGTCTCTCTAAATTTCTCTCAAATTCATGGCCTCTTCTTTAATTATTTTTCACACACAGAGAAACACAGAGACACACACACAGGCACACAACCTGAGACTCTTTAGCATTGCTCATATTTATATGTGTTTAAGGCTAAGCACTTGGGCTTGGATAATCTGCCCAGAAGCTTGTCCTTGGGGAAGACTAATTCTCCTTTTCTCTACAGCCATTGATTTCCTGGAACTCTTCATCTAGGGGTGTGGCCCTGTGATATTTACCCCCTCTCCTTAGATGTGTCCACCAGTGTTGTCACTGTGTAGGTCTTGTTTAGGAGATCATATTGTTGAAATTTCAGGGTGCAACTTTCCATCATGTAGAGAAGACACTACCTAACAGCATGTGCTTGGGTCTGGAGTCAAGTTTACAGTATTACTCCAAGCAGATTTTTCTCATGGGTTCTTGAGGGTTGAAGTCAAATCTTCATGCTTGCAAGGCAAGCGTACCAACAGAGCTCACAATAGGCATTCTGGAAATCAAAATGAATATTCACAGCTAATAAGAACACATGAAATGTGTTGAAGTATCCACAGGTTTATGATAATGCAAGAAAATTAGTAACTTTTACAGAATGCTGGTGGTATAAATCTAAAAACTGGCAAATAGAGAAAGATAATTTCCTTAACAAAGTATGCCTGGGCTCAACAAGTAACTGGTGAAAATTGTAATCATTTAGAATCTTATTAATGGGTCAAAAATGGTAAACTCGGATTATCACCTGTGTGTGTATGTGTATGTTTATGCCAAAATAGGGTATAGGGTATCAGATCCTTGGGAGCTGGAATTGCAGGTGATTGTAAGTTGCCCAACAAGGGTGCTTAGAACAAAACCCTGGTCCTCTGGAAGAGCAGCAAGCCCTCTTAACCACTTAGCCATCTCTCCAACTCAGAATATCATCACCTTTTAACCCTTAACTGAATTAATGAATCTGACAATTATTAATCATTGTCAAAAACCATTGGCAGAAACGCCAATAAGAAAATTGTGTGATACATAAGTCAAGATCTTTAATGATGTAAAAATGAAAAAAAAGAACTTTCAGATTTAAGACCTACTCTGATGTTGCTTTGAAAAGAACATTAAGTTGCATCTATAGTAAAATCAAAGTAATGTTATTAAGCAAACAATGAGGAATTTCTGTGATGTTGGTACAGTGGTTTTACATCCCCTGAAGTGCCCTTTAGTGAAAAATACTGATGGGTCTGCAAACACAGTAATGAGGTATTGGCTTCAGAATGAACCAAGATGAAGAGAAGTGTCCACAAAACAAGTCTGGCATATCATCATAATTCCTGAAACCAGATGATGGGATCCCTTTACTAGATCTCCACATGGCCTTATGTTAGAAAGTCTTCCATCATCTAATCTTTTTAAACTTCTTTCTATTCCAGACAACATGCTCACTGGGCATTTATATTGCTATTCATGCTGACAGGGTGGTCATGCTAGAACAGAGGGAGAAAATGGTCCAGGTATAGGCCCACAGAGAGAACAGAGACCTTTACAACATGAAAGCTCCATGTGAGCCTATCATCCTGTCTCACCGTGGCAGAGATTGTTGTGACCACAACATAGCTCTGTGCCCTGCTTGGCCTTTCCTTCGAACAACAAATCAGATGTTTTAGTAGCCCATGTTCTATGGCCCACCCGTTTCCATGTTTCTGTGTGGTGTTCAGGGCCCATGACCTGCATCTGTTTCCTGCCCAGAGCTCACCCCGAGGCTTGCGACTCAGCTGCAGGTGTCTTCTGTAGCTTCATAGTTACAAATAAGAGGCTGGCTTGTCCAATGCAATTATTATTATTTTAAAAAATCAGAAGCCAGAGCTGGAGAGATGGTCAGTGATTAGAGTGCAAACTGCCATTGAAGAGGACCCAAAGTTGGTTCTTGGCACATTTTATATATATATATATATGCATGTAGACCCATACACATGCATGTAAATAAAAATATTTTGTTAAATCAGAAACCAGTATTAAAATCATCCAATAAATTTAATGTTTTCATCAAAACAAACAGCTGTGAGGGATATTTGAGTGAGCTGTCCCTACAGTCCCAGCATTTGCGTGCTCTGTCCCCAGTCAGTGGCTGCTGAGAGGTTTAGAAAGTGTGTGGCTTTGCCGGAGGAAGCATGTCACCTTTGAGGTTTCAAGTTCAGCCTCTGTGTTCCCTGCTTGTGGTGAGGTGTGAAGTTCTAGCTGTCCCTGTCATCTCGCATGCCCCCTGTCATGCTTCCCTGCATGCTGGGGACAGACTAATCCCTCCTGATCCATAAGCCTGAGATAAACCCACCGTTCTAGAAGTGCCTTGGTCGTGATGTTTTATCGCAGCAATAGGAAAGCTGTCACACTTTTCTTTCCTAGACGTATATTCCTTACACTTGAATCAAATAAAAGTGAGGAATAAAAATAATAAAGTTTAAAACTATGGAGTGTTTTATCTAGAAGTATAAATTACTGTGACTTTTCTTTAGTGATGGTGATTTGAACTCAGGGCCTTGCAAATGCTAAGCTAGCACTGTATCTGAGACACATTCCTCGCTTTCCTCTTAGTTTTTAGTTTGTTCCAGGGTCTCACTAAACTACTGAGATTGGACTTAGCTGATTCTGTAGAGCAGACAGGCCTGTAATTAACTTGTTCCTGCCCCAGTTTTCGGAATAGCTCGGCTTGTAGCCACCCCCATGTCTCTGCTTGTGCACGCAAGGGTGCACACCTATGTGTGTGTGTGTGTGTGTGTGTCTGTTTCATCACTCAGAACCCATTTGAAAATGCTAAGTGTAGTGGCGAGTGTTCCTAAGCCCAGCCCTTGAGAGGCAGACAGGAGGATCCCTGGGGCTCACTTACCTGCCAACCTAGGCAACTGGTGAACTCCACATCAATGAGAAACCCTGTCTCAATGAAGGTAGATGATGTTCATGAAGATGACAGTCTTTGTTGTCCTCTGGTCCTCATACACATATGTACCTGTAGACACAGGAATATGCATACATACATATAATCATATATACACAAATATACACACATACCTAAAAATAATAACAACTAGTATAGTTTATGCTCTCCTGATTGCTTTATTTATGTTAAAAACAAGCCTCACAGAAATTGCAGGCTTAGGTTAGGCTCCATCACCCTTGAAAAGTAGAGCGAGGTTTGCTCAGTGTGGTCACATTGAGAAAAGGAACATGTAAAGGGATCAAGTGACTCTAAGACCATCTTTGAAGAGCTGATAGGAAGTTTTGGTTTATAAAGAGGAAGAATTGGAGCAGGCACAGGCCAAGAGTATGCATAAGTAAGCAGTCTTGGTCAAAGTATGGTCTGTCCCAACAAAATGAACTATCCACTAAGAATCAGAGTATATAAGAGACCTTAAATCTGAGATCAGTTAGAGAAATCTTCCTGTTAGGATGATTGCTATAAATGCCTTAAGGAAGAAAGTACACACCTGTAATTAACTATGATTCAGCATTCGCTTAAAAATGTTTATTTCTGGGATTTTTTATTATTATCAATTATTGGAGAATCTCATGCAATGCGTTTTGATGGCTTCATCCCCCACCATCTCCCAGATCTACCTTCCTTTGACAAACTACCTAGATCAGCTTCCTGTTACTCATCACATCCGATTTGTGCTGCCCGTATCAGTGAGTGGCATGTAGGTTGAAGCTCTGAGGTTTGAGGGTCTGTGATAGTATGTGAGCAGGAATTTGGAGATGCGCTGTTACCAGATTGCTATATTCAAAAACCTGCCAAATAGCTGTTGTTTAAAAGGAATGTAGTGAGAAAAGAAAAAAGCCTGGCCAAGACAAATCCCCTACTTTCCTTTTTCCAGTTTTTGGGATCTGTGACCATGAACTATAATCGGTAATTCTGGCTCTTTTTTTCTGCTGCCTTGGGACTTTTGTGGTGTATACTCTGAACATTTAGAAAAGCCTTGCCTAGGAACTGTGGAGATGGCTCAGTAGGGGAAGTACCTGACTTGTAAGTTCTGAGACCTAAGTTTGGATTGCTAGCATTCAAATAAAAAGCCAGGAATGACAAGCATGCCATGGTCCCTGCATTTAAGAGGTGGCCACAGGAGGATCCCTGTGATCCCCTGGCCAGCTAAGCAGGCAAAATCAAGGAACTCCAGGTTGAGTGAGAGAAGCCATCTCTAAAGTATAAAGTGGAGAATAATAGAGGAAGAAACCCAATAACAGCTTCTGGCTTCCATACAGGCATGCAAACAAGCATAAATAACATAAATACACATGCACAAATATACACATCAACACATATACGCACTCATGCATGTGCGCACACACACACACACAGAGAGACAGAGAGAGAATCAGTGTGTAAATTGAAAGCATCATTCAGGAAGTTGAAAGGCTCTTAAAAGCCTGTGAAACATCTGTTCATGCCTGGTCCTAGAAATGACAACTCCCATGGAAAGTTTGGCAGCCTTGGTCACTTCTAAAGCACTGTATGGGTAATAGCTTTTTTTTTTTGGAGTTTTCTAAGGAATTTGCACACCCTTTCCCATTACCCAGTCCTTACCTGTTTCCAGAGATTTCAATCTTTTGGTTAATGTTCGCCATAGGAAGAACCTAAGAATAGTCCTGCTTCTCTTAGCAAATTCTATCTTGGGACATGATTGGTGGCAAACAGCCAAGAACATTCTAGCAACTAGGTGCCCAGTTGGGCTTTTCAGTATTATGCATTTGACAGGGCAGAGCAACGCCAGCAAGGCTGGCATTGGAAAAATGCACAGCCTGGTTCTGTTTGAAAGCTCCCTGTCATTTCAGAAGCACTTGGACACGGGCACATGCAGGCTGCTGGTGTGCTTGCAGGGGCTATTAATAGGAGTTCAAGTACTTGTAGTGCCCTTTTGCTCCAAGCGGTGGCGGGGAGCAAAATGCTTTTCTGTTCCTAAACAGAAGCAATCCAAGCCAACAGGAGCAATCCTCAGCCATAGCAGGACATAGCCATTAAAGCTTCTGTGAGACACACTACAGCCCCTTGATTTTCATGGTACACACATCCTGTGTGTGTAGATATTATAATGCTATTGATAACAGTGAACATTGGATTCCCCACCTACTCTAAGCAACATCCAATTCAGCTATAAGACAAGTTTGTATTGTTTTTGAAGACCTCAGTGTCTTACATATGTCCAAATTGCTGAAAGTCACTCATTGGGGATGTTTGCTTTTCTTTCTGCTAGTTTAGAAATTCTGCTGGAGAAATAGGGCACAGCCCAGCCACTTGAGGGGAGGAGTGAAAAGATTATTGAAAGATATTGCTTTAAACAGGGTTGAGAGAAGAAGGCTAGGTAGGTAAAATGTTTGCCTGTGCAAACATGGAAACCAGAGTTTAGATTCCCAGCACAGATGTGCAAGCCAGACTTGGCAGAATGCACAAATAACCCAGCACTACAGAAGCACAAACAGATGGTCCCTGGGGCTCAATAGCCTTCTACTTCTTCTCTGGATGCTGATAGAATAGGTTTGCTGGTGTTAACGCCCAAGGACAACGGAGATGGGCCTAATCCAAGGGAGAAACTACTGTGGAGGAGACAGACACCCCCACATACAGAGAAGACTTTCGGGGTCTCCTACTAAGCCATTTTCAGCCATACCACCTTCTTCCTGTCAGAGCTGGAATAACACAATACAATAGGATGCTTTCTAGTCCAAGTATTTTTAGAGGTTAAAACTAAAGTTAAGAAAACTATTGTCTTTCAGCACGACAACTGGAAATCACCTCAAAAGTAAAATCAACAAGTGCTTCACCTCCTATTTAGGGGGAAAATATTTCTTTTTTCTTTTCCTTCCTTTTGTTTACCAATTTCCAAAGCCAGGAGCTTTGGCATTTGGCAGGATGTTTTAGCTTTTGCTGCAGTACCACAGCCACTGTGAACATTGACATTGAGGACATTTTCATAAATATCTCCGAGGTGAAGGTGGAAGTTAAATTTAGCTAAATAAATTATTATTCTCTTTACAAAATATTTCTCTGGCTTAATCTTATCATTCCATAACTTTTTTTTACCCTGATATGTTCATATGGTTTTCTTCTCAGCTCTTCGTGTTCTATGAGGTCTATGGGGGAGAAGAATTCTCTTCATCTGCCAAAGTCAGGTTCATAGCTAACAAGAGACAATAATAAGAAGAAAGCATACACAACTATTCAGTGTTAGTTCTTCTTTTTCATAAAGCGTTCATTTTATTTAATTTTTATGGTGCTAGGGATTGTGAAGCAAAGTTTTACGCATGCTGGACAATTGCTTACTGCTCAGCTCTACAACCAGCGCCTGGTATAAGTGCTATGTAGCCTAGAACCCTTCATGCTTCCTGGCATGCTCAGGATTGGTGAAGACAGCTAAGACAAATGTAACTCGGTGCCAGGGAGTAGGGTCTAACTGTGATGGACAAGAATACAGCAAGAATGTCATCTTCATCATCTTCATCTCTGTCCTCTCAGTCTTCAGGGAGAAGGGCATACCTTTCTGCCACAACCAGCATATAGACACTTCCCAGATGACAGTCTTCTTATCTCCTTCAGGAAAATGCCATAATTTTTTTTCTAGCTTTACTGACTTGCTCTGGGGATAAAAGTGGAAGATCAGAGTAGTCTTCTTTTTTTTCTGGAATGCCAAGATCATGTTTGGGAGTAGTGTGTTGGAACCCCATCCTATGTACTTTGAGAGTCATGTGACTTTGAACAAATAAAGAAGAGGAAGTTCATCACTGAGATCAGTTGAATTCAGTCAACTAATACTTATTTTGCAATAAGTGCCCTCACTCTGTGTAAATGTGCTCTCTGTCCTTCCCCCTCCCACTCACACCACCTCTCTCTTTGTTCTTCTTATACAAGCACACATGTCTTGTATTCCTATGAAATCATAGTCATAGACTCTATTTAGCTTCCCAAGGGCAGAACTGATGAATTCTGGGTGTAGTGAGCTAGTTACTACATTAAGACTTTGCTTTAGAATATGAACCTAATTCCATCTTCTCATCACCCACTTGTATGTCTATCCACCTAAGCCTCTCAGCACCAGCCAGAATCAGTCCCACCCATGCATCGTAGCAGTCCTTCCTTCTGCACAGCTCACAGTCATTTCTCCTCCTCCATCACCATCCTCTCTAGCCACTTTCTAGGGTGACAAAAACTCTCTCCTGCTGCTTCAGGCTGAATGCTGCTATTCATGCCTAACCTTTAGGATATACACACACCTTCTTCTTCTTCTCTGTTCATGAAATTTCAGATAGATTTCATACAAACAAATATCTTATATTAAAAAATAAAATACTGGAATTTGTGTTGGAAAATATTTTCTCACTGAATATATAATTAATTGAAGAACTAGCATTCCAGTGGCTTTTAACTATATTCCAAGATGTACTAATATTTAGTGACCTAAAGCAATAACCATCCATAGGTTCCCAATGTGTACTGGTCCCATCTGAACAGGTCTTCAGTTGGTCAGACTTGTGATGACATCATGACTACAGTCACCTGAGGGTTTTGTTGAGACCTGGCACTTCATTGTTTACATTTATAAGAGAGCCAATGGGTCCCTTTTCAGGTACACAGGTCCTCTAGAACATAGCAAGATCAGCAGGATAGCTAGGTTTCCTATGAGATTTTCCAATTCAGGATACAGAGCTCCCCCAGCAGGATAGATGTTGGGATCCTGGCATTCTGTTTGTCAAGTCAAAGCACAAGACACCCCCTTTCAAGAGGGAAGGGGAAGACTCCATGCTTGGGAGGAACAGCTGACAAGTAACCATCATGATGGATCTATCACAATCATTCTGACTTTTGCCAAATTTCATTTAATTAGTAACAGATATGATAATAAAAGGAATAGAAGTGCAGGTTAAATACTAAATATTAGGCTAAATGTTATGCTAACAACATTTGGTACCATTGTTGAAGTAGTATCAAGATATATTCAGAAACAATGGACTGAGCTAACTGGAGAATGATCAGAAATATTCTATTTTAATTATACATACCATCGTCTACCTCTACCTAAGCCTCATCTGCTGACTCTTTTAGAAACTTCCAGTATTTGTTATTAATTAGAAGAAAATGTAAAGATACAGTCAATACTTTATAATGTTTATGTAACCATGAAATGATCCCAGAGTAAAATCAGTGAGAGTAAAAATGTGTTCTGTTTAAATGGGAACTCTAATAATTATTCGGGTAATGAGGATGTCTCCATTTGCCTGCTTATTTTAATTGTAAGTTGATCTAAAAGTTTAAATACATTTTAAATAGATTTTTTATATCATCAACGTCAGTTAGCATTACTCTGTTGTGTTTTAGCTCATTTTCAGCCAGTTTTATTGTGGGCTTCTTTCATTGTCTGGGATGTGTGCTCTAGAGCCATGCCAGCTCTCACCTGGGTTTCAGCTCTGATTTGCTGAGTCCTCAACTAAGATTGATTCACTCTGTGTAGAATGGTTGAGAAGGTAGTGTGAGAGTAAAGGGACTGGCCTAAACATGAAGAGCCCCAGGTGCTACTTCTAGTAATGGTCCAACTGACATAGACTGAGCATTTGAGATGGGCCAGCCTTCCTATGTCTGCATTTCTTTTGTTCCCCTGTCCCTGGGAAGGTGTGAACAAATGACTACTCACCTCACACAGTGAATCAACGACACACCAAAATAAGGACACCACCAAAGTCCAACTTAATGAGCCAGTGAGTTTTATAGGGTTACTCACAGAAGCCTGTATGAGGGACAAAAATGACAAGCATATCACCAAAATCTCATCTCAGCATGGATGACAGCTCACAAAATTTGGAAACCTGGAGCTCACTGTACAACTCGAAGGCATCTCAACAGATTGATGGAAGCCTCTTCCCAGCATGTCTTCCAGGAGGGTATAGTGTAGCAGCTCTTACTGCTTAAATATGCTTGAGGAAGGAGAACTCAAGTGAATATAGTCAGTTTCTTGGACTTCCTGAAGTTTTTGACTTGTTTGCTTCCTAGTTTTGAAAAGCTTCCCTGTAGAATGGAATGGTTTCATCTCTCTTTAGAACATCCCAGGCAATAAGGAGATTCTCTCCAAGACAGAAGATTTTTATCTCATAGGATAATGCTGCACAACAGGAGTAGATATGTGTCCTGAAGAGTCACTCAAATGAAGTGCCTGAATATTCTCGTACCATGTGTGAGCAGTTAAACAAGGGCTCCTCACAGGCCTGGTGTCAGAGTCTAATCCACACGAATTAGCTGGCATATCCAACCAGAACTTACAAACACCAAATTACTCCTTTCCAGGGTGGCCATACTAGTTCCCTGATGTTTCATTTCTTCTGTAGTCTTGATTTTAAAGGGAAAATTAATGCCAACTTCAATATATATTCACAGAGATGCTCCATGAACCAGGCACCAAGGGCCTCATGATCTGGGTTTCAGTAGTAAACAGAAGTATCCTAGTCCCTGTCATAATTGAGCTCACATACCAGGGAAGGTGCCAGAACAAAGGGCATAACACAAAATATTTTAGTGGGTTGTAAATACTATTGCAAAACACCCCAAAAGCAAAAGTGTTCCATAAGAAGTGGTGGTAAAGGGTTGATAGGTTTCAAATTAAGACAGGAAAGTCAATGAAACCCTCCCAGAGAGGACAGTTGGGCAGAAGGATCTGGGGACCAGACCAGTGACTATGGAAGAAAGATGTTTTATAGGGAATTCCAGGAACAGATGTTCTAGGCCAGAACATGGATGGCTAGATTTCAAAAGAGCAAGAAGGATGCTGGAGAGAGATGTCTCAATGATTAAGAGCTCTGACTGCTCTTGCAAAGGACTCAGGTTCAACACTCAGCATCCAATGACAGCTATCTCACAACTATCTGTAACTCAAGTTCCAGTGGATCCAATGCCTTTTTGGCCTCCAAGGTCATTACATGCACATGATGCACAAACATTTATGGAGGCAAAACACCAATGCATATAAAATAAGCAAGTATTTTGGTTTGTTTGTTTTGGGTTTTTCAAAGAAGCAAGAAGGCCACAGAGGTGTATATTCCAAGTGGAAGGAGATTTGCTGGGAAGGGAGAGAAGGTGGCGTAGAATAAAAGTGTTTTGTATATTTTAACTTTAAGAGATGAGTTAAATGTCAATCTATGTCAAGGAGGTAGACAAGCAGATTCAAAAATCAGAAGTGGTCCTGAAGCTGCAGCTCAGTGCTAAAGCACCTGCCTGGTGTGTGTGAGACCCTAGGTTCCACATCCAGTGCTGCTTAAAACAACCAGAGAAGCTTGGAAGGCATCCGGCCTAGCAGGCACATACTGAGATCATTACTTCATAGACTGCTTTAAACTATGGCCTAAGAAGGGAAGAGAGCAAGAAACTTTGGGGGATTTATCCATGAACAGATCATTCATTTGTGCTGAATCCTGAGGATTTGTAAAGAAGTGGGAATTGGAAAGAGGGAGCAGTAAAGAAGGAAGGCTTTAGAGGGGAGTGGTGATGGGGCCAGAGAGGCAGGCTGCTCATGGCCCCTAAAGTCTTGAATGACAAGGAGCCCAGCATCTGTTCTGCAATCAAAGGAGAGGCATTTGGAGATGCTAAAGAGTCGTATGACGTAGCAAGATATGTTGTGAGGAAACTGGCACAACAGTGGAGATTAAGCTTAGCAAGAGAAGGACCCTAGTCAGGTACATAGTTGACAAGGTTGGAAATGATGGGCAGAGAGCAGTCCAGCCAAGTGCTCTGGAAAGATCACATTCCCTCTTCTTCAAGGGAGAAAAAAACTGTTCCCCTGTGGGTCAACAAAGACCTGGGTTCAATGTTACCTCTTTGTCTATTCAGCTTCTTTTGTATGTGTGCTGCACACAGATGCATGGGGTGTAACATGCAACACACTTGTTCCACATTGTGGAACATAACCTGTTCCACATTGGTTTGTTGTTCTTTGCTTGCTTTTTTGTTTGTTTTGAAACAGGGTCTCTCATTAGCCTGCAACTTGCTAAGCAGGCTGGGCAAGCTTGCTAGGAAGCCCCAAGGACCCTTCTTCCCTGTAGTTGCCCACCAATGATATTATTACAAAAATATATTACTATGCTAGGGTTTTTTTTAAACATGGTTTCTGGGTCCTCATGCTTGCTCAACAAGCACTTTACCAATTGAGCTCTCTCTCTCCCCAGCCCAAATTTTATGTTTTGTTTTGTTTCATTTCCAGTTTTTTTCCCAAGCACAGTATAACTGACTTCCTTGTCTAGAAAGCTGCTCTTACCTTGAAAGTTCTCCCTTTACAGTCAAAATCTACAACGAGATGTGAGTGTATTCTAAATGTACATCTTCTGCCCATATGACTGGACCCAGAGGAGGTCCAGGGCACTTCTTTTAAATCCCCTTTGATGTAATCTCTGCGAGAGAAATGTGGCATCCGTTCAGAACCGCACTTCTGTTTTCTGTTGCAGAGTAACACTAGCTGTGCAGTACTGACTTCGTTGTGAAGAAGCAGTGGAGCTTTCTGCCCAAACATACGCTGGAGGAGCCACACAGCTATGTGCAGTTGTGTTCGCTGAAGGTAAATTCTCGGCACGAAGAATGAGCGTATTCTTGGCATGGATGTAAACCCAGTCTAAACAAGTAGTTCCTGCACATCTGCTCTGCACCAGGCACTTCCATATGGTTTTTCATTTAATTTTTGAAACTGTGGTGCTGACTGGGCTGTGTGCAAGCTTGGTAGTAGATCACTTGCCTAGCATTTGCAAGGACATGGGTTTGGTCTCTCATGTTGGGGTGGAGCGATAGGACTTTGAAATACAAAATACACTGCTGATGAAATGGAACCACAAAGAAGTAACTTGACTAAGAGCAAGCACTTCCCATCTATAGCAATGTTACTTCTATTTCACCTCTGACTGTATCTTTCTGGGAAAACCTGTTTGGTGTATAAAGCAAGATACACATAGAAGTTCACTTAGTTTCTTTCCCTTTTGCTGGGATTAAATACTTTGACGAAAGAAACTATAAGAAGAATGGGTTCATTCTGGCTCACAGTTCAAGACTATAAGCAGGAAAGTCAAGGAAGAAGGTACTTGAAGCAGCTGGTCATGCTTTACCCGCCATCAAGAATGGAGAGCAATGGATGCATGATTTAGCTCACCTTCTCTTTTTACACAGTCCAGGATTCCAGTGAGGGAAGGTGCCACTCACAGTGGGCCAGTCCTCTGACCTCAATTAATATAATTGCAGGCAGGCCCAGAGGCACTTCTTCCGGGTGATACTAGTCTGACAACTGATACTCACCATCACTGAAGTCTAGGGAAGCTTTGTGAAGGTCGCCTGTCAGAGGAGGCTTAAAATGTTCTCCTGAACAGTTGTCGTGAGCTCAACAACTGTTATCCTCACAAACATTAACTGTCGGACTAAATGTTTCATGCCCAGTCAGGATCTAACAGTAACTCTGAAAAGTCCAAATAACATACATTCATACATGTGTGTGTGTATAAATGTGTGTGTGTGTGTGTGTGTGTGTGAATAGAGAGGTGTTTGTGTGTTTGTCTTCACTACCAGGCTTACTAATGCTGGTGATACAGCACAGTTGATAATGTGTTTGCCAGCATACACAAATCTCTGGATTCAGTCACTAGTAATGCATAAGATCAGATGTGATGTTTATGCCTGCAATCCCAGCACTTGGTCAATGAAGGTAGGAATATCAGAAATTTGAGGTTTTTCACTTCTATATGATAAATCTGAGTCAGCTTGAGTTATATGAAGTCCTGTCTTGATTTTTTTTTCCCTTCACTGTTTTAACTGCATCAATCTATTGATAAACTATTGTGTTTTATGTCAACTTGACACAAGCCACAGTTATTGCAAAGGAGTGAACCTCAATTGAGAAAATGCCTCCATAAGATCCAGCTGTAGGGCATTTTCTTAATTGGTGATTGATGGGGAAGGGCCCAGGCCATTGTGGGTGGTATCACCCCTAGGCTGGTGGTCCTGAGTTCTGTAAGAAAGCAGGCTGAGCAAGCCATGATGAGCAAGCCAGTAAGCAGCACTCCTCCATGGCCTCTGAGTCCTCTCCTGTCTCCAGGTTCCAGCTGTGACTTCCTTTGATGATGAAAAAGAAAACAGAAGTTGTTAGCCAAATCAACCCTTCCCTCCCAACTTACTTTTTGTTCATTGTGTTTCAGCACAGCATTAGAACTCCAAACTAAGCCGGGTGGTGGTGGTGTATGCCATTAATCCCAGCACTCGGGAGGCAGAGGCAAGCAGATCTCTATGAGTTCAAGACCAGCCTGGTCTACAAGAACTAGTTCCAGGACAGGCTCCAAAGCTACAGAGAAACCCCTGCCTCAAAAAANAAAAAAAAAAAGAAGAAGAAGAAGATAAGACAATTATGTAGTTAGTCCAGGCTAGCCCTGAAGTCATGAAGTAGTTCAGGATAGCCTAAAACTCTAAACTGTCTTGCCTCCCACTGTGTACTGGAAATATAGAGGTGTGCGCCCTCTCTGGGTTAAGTTAAAACTATTTTTATTTGATGAAGTTTGATAAATGATTTCAAAATTATTAAACATAAAACCAAACCTCAGATCAAGTGCACTGGTTTTGAATATGATTGCCAAGAAACTGAGAGGATAGTGTTCATTGTGGGCATACTGACTGATTTCTGTTGGCCAGGCATTGCTCTGGAACCTGGATAGTGGATAACAAACAAAACAATGTCTGCTTCTTGTCAGCCCTCATCATTTTATGTTCACAATAAGTTCAATAAAATGCATGCATTGGGATTGCTCAAAGAGGACAACCCGTCAGGACTCTTTAAGCTCCCGAGTGGGGGTGTAGTTCAGTGGTAGGGTGCTTACCTGGCCTGCACAAGGCCCTGAGTTTAATCTCAAGTACTAAAAAGAACCTGAAGAAGAGCTTCAGGTATGTAGGACCCACTCAAATTACTCTCTATTAAAGCCATTCTTGGGACTGGAGAGACGGTTCAGCAGTTAAGGGCACTTGCTTCACAATCATGAGGCCAGAGCTTGAATCTCAGAACACGTATAAAAAGCCAGACCTCCCTGAACATGCCTTTAACCACAGTTCTGAAAGGATCACTGGGGCCGATGGCTTTCAGCCTGCCCCAGTTGCAAGCCTCACGTCCATGGAACAGGAGGCAGAGAGTCATGGAGAGATTTCTCCCACCACCTTCTGATCTCCAAGCATCTGCACACATATGTATACATGTGCACACATAGACACATACACATACTAATCAATTAATCTTTTTTCTAAAATTTTATATTTACCCTTTCTAACCAAATCTATACCTGGGCCTAAGCCTTCACAGCAATGAAAGAACAGAATTTAAAAATTCTTGATTTGATCAACCAAAATCTCAACATGGATAGGGGGAGGGTTTGTGAAGTCCTTCCCCTAACTATGGAGCCATTGGCAATTGGTGGCTGATGGGGGAAGGGGTATCCATTTTCTTCTGGGACACAGCCCCTGAGAGGCTACTCATACTCCAGGAGATCATTGCTCATGTATGTAAAGTTAGCACTAAAGTAGATCAGTGGGTGAAAAACAGTGAGAGTGTGTGAAACTGGGAAGATAAAGTAAGAAAGGGGATAGGGGAGGAATTAGAAAGGAAGGAATGTGGAATGATTGGATCACAACACTATATATACTCAAATATAAATTCTCCAACAATAAGAAAAATTTAAAACTTACTTTGAGGATATATGACTTCTGCTGAATTTTAAATAGGTATTATTAACAATATTCTTTCCATTTCATAGGTAAGTCAATTCTTTTTCAAATCTGTGTCTTAGTTAGGGTTTTCTATTGCTATGAAGAAGCATCATGACCACAGCAACTCTTATAAAGGAAAACATTTTAACTGGGCTGGTGTACAGTTTCAGAGCTTTAGAGCACCATCATCATGGCAGAAAGCATAGTGACATTCAGGCAGACATGGTGCTGGAGAAGGAGCTGAGAGTTCTACATCTTGATCCAAAGGCGGCAGGAAAACGTGTGTCACACTGGGCCTAATTTAAGCATATAAGAGACCTCAAAGCCCACCCCCACAGTGACACATTTCCTTCAAGAAGGCCATATCTCCTAATAGTGCCCCTCCCTATGGGCCAAGCATTCAAACAGATGAGTCTATAGGAGCCATACCCGTTCAAACCACGACAATCTGTTAGAGATTGTGACGCTTAAAGGGACACCACAAAGAGAAGGGTTGGGTAAAGATTTTATTATTTGAAAATATACTTTCATATTTCACTGATTTGCAGAATTTTGCCACTTTATTACCTCTTGGAGGGGTTGTTTGGTTTTGAAATATAGTTTCTCTATAGTTAGCCTAGATTGGCCTAAAACAAATAGATCAGGCCAGCATGGACCTTTTGACGCTTTTGCTTCAGTCTCTTGAGTGCTGGAATTACAAACTTGGGTCACCTGCCTAGATCTGGGGCTATTTTAAACCATCACGAAAACAAACAAGCAAACAAACAAAAAAATCAGGTACACACATAGTTACCCAGGATCTGAATTAAGAAAGAGACACTCACACTGTTGTCCACGAATTCCCTGAGAGTCACATTCCTCATTTCCTCTTTGGTTTCCATTTTCTAGGAATCAGCTCTCTCTTATTTGAAGCTGGAGTTTCATAGAAACATTTTTTGGGTTCTCAGCAGTCAGTCGCCCACCAGTGTCGCCCTCTAGAAAGGACTTAGGCTTAGCATTGTTTTAGGAGGACAATAGCCATCCGTGTGTGATGCTTTTATTTCATAGAGTGTTTGAAAATTCACCATGTGTTCCTTTCAGCAAAATGTCTGGATAGCTGAATAACAATTTCTAAGCAGAAGTCAATCTCTAGGTTAAAAATGAAACTACTAAATTGATAATGAGAATCAATTTGCATACATCTTGACTTATGTTACCTCCATGATGTCAGGGAGGGGAAAATGCCTAGGGAATATGCGATTAGTCCAAAAGAGATGGAGTCAGTTCGTTTGATAAATATAATTAGCCTTTAAACGCCACCTTCATTTAACAAGGAATAATTTGTAGAAGACAAAGGAGGCTTATGCAAATTCAGAGAAGCATTCTGTTTTATAAGTTAGCCCTTCTCTGTACTTATTCAGAGCTGAGATAACTTGACCTTCATATTGAGTGAATAGCTTTATTGAGGGAAGATTATTTCTGTGGAATATCAACACTGTGCTGGTGGTTCTGGGAAGGATTATGACTAAAACAGGTGCTGACGTGAGCATTCACACAGAAATAACCAGAAACAAAGGTCCCTCATTCCTCTGCGGGCAAATAGAAATCCTGGGAACCAAGCGATTAGCCTCCCAGCACCAAAGGCTGTTTCTCACTGGTTACAAAAGCCAAGTCCATATTTATTTTTCTTTCTTAAATGTTTGCTTCCTCTTTTAGCAAAATTTAGAAGCCACCAGTTGCTGAATAAAGAGGAATCATTACTGGTCCTCAGACTTTACCTTTTGACCCTTGACAATTTTACCTTAAATATGCTGAAAGCCACATCCTTTTGGGGACCAGGGAGATGGCTTAATCAGGAACACGCTTGTCTCAAGAGCATGAGGAACCTGATTCAATACCCTACAGCCCAGGTAAAAACCTGTAATCTTCAGAACCCACCTAAAAAAGCCGAGTGTGATGGCACATGCCTGTGGTCCCAGCAGGGGTGAGATGGGGGTAGAGACAATCTTAACCATGAAGCTCATTGGCCAGCTAGCTCTGGCAAGTTCCAGGCCATTGACAGATCCTCTCAAACAAAACATAGAAGGAAGTTGAAGCTCTTGGTTTTCCTCTGACCTGTACACACTCACACAAGCCTATACAATATAAGTACATGCGCATGCACGCACACATAAACACGCACACACTTGCACATGTGCACTCCTGTCCTTTCTTCCCTTCTGGGAGACTGGTTTTGGTCACTGTACTTTACTGTGACACTGTAACACTCCAGAGAATTCCTTAGGTAGGAGAATGAAAGCATTTTCATTGTCATTTCCAACTCTGAAGTATTGGCCAGAAGTTCTGAGCATAGCTTGGCCCATGCTAGACCTCCATTATTCCAAGTCTCATTTGATCAGTAACCAGAACTGCCGTTGTTGGTTAAATGAGAGTTTTAGGGCTGATAGTGTAGTTCAGTTGATAGAGTGCTTACCTAACATACACAAAGCACTCAGTTCAATCCACAGCACCACCTAAACTGGGCACACTGGTTCATGTCTGTAATCTTAGCACTCAAATGAAGGCAGAAGGATCAAAACCCAAGGTCATCCTAGGTAGCATAATGAGTTCAAGGCCAGCCTTGGGCTGCATAAATCCTGTCTCAAAAATAATAATAACAATTATAATAAAATTTCTGTTGTGTGCAAATTAAAACTTGAGGATATTCAGTCTCAACTTATAAAATGGTCCCCTTAGATCTTGGAGAAATTAATGTGGCTGGATGTTTAGAAGGTACTTGAGTCATAAGGATCTGTTTGAATGTCACAGAATGTTACTGTGTGTTTGACTTTCATTTGAGAGATTAGAAAACCTTAGAGCTGTCATTTAAGAACTAGCAGATGTAGCTCAGTAGTAGAATATATACTTAGCATACATGAGGTTCTAGGTTCCGCAGCAACACACAGACACACACAGAGACACACATACACTGAGTGATGGCTAGTGCGTGTATAATTTGTCCTAGTAAGTCAAGTTTTGTCTTAAGTTAACCCTAGAGCGGGACACCTCCTCTTGTCACTCTAGAAACAGCCCCCACCTGCGTTCACTCTGGTCTGTGCATACCACTGTGAGTGTCTCTGCATGTGTCACTCATGAGATCTGGAGGGACTTACAGAGGACCTAGGAAAGCTGTATGGGATGATAATGGAAAGTGTATAGACAGAGGAGAAGATAGAAAAGAAAACATAGAAGCATTTATAATAATAATAAAAAAGTTTTCATTTGAGAACAACAAAAAAAATGAGAGTTCCAGGAGGCCACCAGGGCATCTATTCATGACATCGGATGTATGTTGGCAATTTATTTCCATTCTTTGGAGGGTTCTTCTTTAGGCAGCCTCTGCTGCTTCCATTATTCAATCTGCAAATACCATTTGCACGCAGAACCCATCCCGCCCAATGAATTTATATTGTTGTTATCCAGAAAACATTTGTAGCAATTATTTCCTTTTATTGTATTCTTAACAATGAATAAGGAGCTCCCCTGGGAGTTTCCTACTGACAACCAAAGTGTATGAAGTAACTTGATTTGCCCTGGAAGGAACAACCATTGGAATGCTGTTCCTTCCTTCTTCCCAGATTCAACCTCTGTAGGAAAATATGGATCAGGTTTCTGGGCTAAATGTGCCAACGACTCAGGAAATTTATGCAGTTTAATATTTGCAATGCAAATCTGCAATTTACATATCATCTCAAACTGGCTTGTCCTGCTGAGAGTAAGGCAGGCAGACATTGCTCATCTAAATAAAATTGATATTGTAGGCCTGGTTTTTATTAAGGTGTTTCCATTCATAACATTTTAGCTACCGGAGTACTGCCTCTGGGAGCTTCTATAACTTGAGAGAAGCAAAGAACACACTCAGGGCAAAAATCTGAGGCAGGGACTCTCAGGTGCCCAAGACTCTCATCCCACGTGCATTTCATTCAATTTTCCTTCTGTTAAACAGGGACCACAATAATTCTGCTTCATGATTTGCAGTGGATAGGTAACATGATTCAGGTGAAATGCTTTACACTGAAGGGAAAGCAGATGAAGCCTTTAACGGGTAGGGACAATCACAATAACACTGTTTTAAAGATAATGACAAAAAAAATTGAATGACTTTGCCACCAAGTTATAGAGGCTGTGCATTAGATATTTAAAAATGATAGGAATCTTTTTAAACTAGAAAACAAGGGAAAGAAAACCTTAAAACTTAACAGCTCCCAGAATACAGATGTTTGTGTGGCAATCACTAAATGGTTCCAAGTGTTTATTCCAGCTTGGTGAGAGGAGCTTCCTATGGTCATTTTCAAGGTCACTGATTAGTACTCTAGTAAAGACAAAGGTAGGACCTCTGGGCCAGTAGAAGGGCACCTGCCACATCCACTGAGATAGGACAAGGGAAAATGATAGTCTGGTCGCAAAACCCTTCAGTTGCAAAGCAGTCTGGGAAAAAGATCTTTCTCTGTAGAAGGCAAAGGCTCTAGATCTGTTAGTCTTCTAAGAGTGATCACTAAAACCCGAATAGGGCTCGAGGAAATTGCTGACTTTTGAATTTACGAGCCTGTCTACGGTTTATAGTTTTGTGGTTTTCATCTTATTAAAGGAGGTCGTGGGAATACACAGTTTATAAGATGCTTCCAGTTCTCACAGTTATAAAGTCAGATAGCACCTGTTGACACAATGCCACCCTGCTTCAAATCCTCCCCAGTTAAACCAAATGTCTACAAAAAAACAGGCTAAAGGCTACATGCTTTTGTTCTTTATTCTGTTTTTCAAATGTCAGTAATGTTACATTACATCAGGTTATGACACACAAGTGCCGAATTTATCCATTTGCTCAAATATTATTTAAAACTGATACTTTAATTATACCTGCCTATTAATATTAAATATTAATATTAAATATCACTTTTTCTAATAATCATACTATTTCAAGTATTGTTTTTCACTTGGCTGTATGGAATTCACATCAGAAAACACAAGAGTAAGGGACTAGAGTGATGGCTCAACATTAAGACTACTTGTTACCCTTGCAGAAGACCTGGGTTTGATTCCAGCACCAACCTTGCAGCTCCCAGCCACCTGTATATAGCTCCAGTTCCAGAGGATCTGACACCCTCACCTGGCTTCCACAGGTACTACATGTACATAGTACATGGGCATACATGCAGGCAAAATATCCATACGCGTAAAAAATAATCTTTAAAAAATATTTTTTAATAGTAGAGAAAAGAATTAGGGTCAGAATTAAGTGTGAGCCCTTTTATAAACTGGTAACATAAATGTGAAATTTTGAGGTGTGTGTTATTTTTATCCATATTATTCACAAGGACATGTATGTTTTAATTCTTTCTTTAACCAGTATAAGATTTGAAACAACTGCTTGGTAAAACTGTGTTATTAACTTCCTGGTGCTGTGACAAAATACATGAAAAAAATCAACGTATGAAAGAAAAAGATTTGTCTTGTCTCCGTTTCAAAGACTTTAGTAGTCCATAGTCAGATGGTCCATACAGTTGCCCATAGTTTGGTCCCTTGCAAGGCAGAACATTGTGACAGAAAGTGCATAATAAATTGAACTGTAGCTGGAACATTGGCTTAAGGACAGTTGATGCCCTCTTGAGGGACCCAGGTTGGATTCCCAGAACCCAGTGATGGCTCATAACAATCCTTATTTCAAGTCCCAAGGGCCTTGATGCCTTTTTCTGGCCTCTACATGCACAAGACATGCAGGTGGTACACATACATACATGCAGTCAAATCACTCATATACATAAAATAAAGAGTAATAAAGTCTTTAAAATAGAACATTAAGCCAATTACCTCACGGTGTTTGGAAAGCAAATAGGAAGACAGATCCCAAAGCCCTGTCAAGGGAATAGCTCAGTAATATAATTGCCTCCAACCACATCCCTAAATGTTCCATGAACTCCTTTAAAAATGTTTCTCTGGCAGAATAAGAAAAGTTACTCAAGTAGTATAGGAGGAGGGCCTGCTTGTTCGTCCCGGCTGCTAGGCTAGCTTAGCCCAAAAATAACAACACAGGAATTGTATTAATTATATCACTGCTTGGCCCATTAGCTCTAACTTCTTATTGGCTAACTCTTACATATTAATTTAACTCATTTCTATTCACCTGTATATGACCACAAGGTCGTGACCTACCAGCAAAGTCTCAGAACGTCTCCGGCAGCAGGTCCATGGCATCTCTCTAACTCCGCCGCCTTTCTCCCAGCATGCCATTTAGTTTTCCTCGCCTACCTAAGTTCTGCCCTATCAACAGGCCCAACGCAGTTTCTTTATTAACCAATGAAAGCAACACAAAGACAGAAGGACCTCCTGCACCAGAGTAGACAGTTTGTACTGTTGACTTTCAGAGTGTCATCCTGTGTGGCCCATTCTCATTTGATTGCATGTGTCTTGAATGTGGTGAAGACCCCAGAAGGCTCTTCTGTTTCCTCATTTGCTCTGCCAGTGTTTACTGCCACCATCAAATGCTGTGCTTAGCACTGTGGTGAGAGAAACACCCAAGAGGGACAAGGATTAGTGGCCTAGAGAAACTTCAAGCACAGAGACAAATACAAGTCTTCCTTATCACCAGCCTGTAGATGTGTAGAGACTGTTTGCCCAAGGGCTTCAAGCCACCATGTTGGTACTGTGGTGGCTGAGCAAATGGGGACCATAGTGTGTGTTCCACCTGAATAAATAACTCTGACTCTACCATCTGCATATTGACTAGGAAATTGACTGCTGATGTTTTTGTCAGTGCTTACAGATTTTAGCAAGCAGTTTTGTTGAGGAGGTGGAAGTGGTGGTGGTGGTGATGATGGTGATGGTTATCCATGAACATTTAAATGTAACCACTTCTCTTTTTCACTTATATTTTATGTATTCTTTTTATATCTTTTAATTTTTGTATTATTATGTAATTACATAATCCTCCCTTCCCTTCCTTCCCTCTAAAACCCTCCTATATGTTCTCCCTTGCTCTCTTTCAAATACATAGCCTCTTTGTCATTGATTATTGTTAGATGCATATATGTATGGATATATAGTCCTAAACATAACCTCCTCAGTCAATGTAATGTTACATGTATGTATGTTTTCAGGGCTGACCATTTAATTTTGGATAACAATTGGTGTATCCTTCCTTGGGTGAGACTATTTCTCCCACTCTGAGAGTTCCTTAGTTTCCTGTAGTTCCTGGTGCAGGATTAGGGCCTTGGGTGCTTTTCCTCATCCACTTTGGCCTGTCTATTATTTTGTCCTGGTGCAGCTCATGTTTAGGTGGTCCTAAACTTGACTTGATGAGAGTTTATGAGTGTATGTTCTGAGATAACTAAAAGACACAATCTCATAGAAGATCCCTGATCCTCCACGTGACTCTTACAATCTTTTTTTTCCATTTTCTTTGTTATTATTAAAAATTTCCACCTCCTCCCATCCTCCCATTTTCCTCCCCCTCCCC
>LOEQ01001736.1:53803-70907 GCA_001685075.1 Bramus lutescens
GGATGGGGAGAGCTTGGGGGATTGGGACGGTTGGGATGGAGGAAGGGTGGTTACAGGGGCAGGGATGTAGATATCTTAATTAAGGGAGCCATTTTAGGGTTGGTAAGAGTCTTGACTCTAGAGGGTATCCCAGGAGTCCAAGGAGATGACTCTTATGATCTTTCTACCCTCTTTTCTGTCCCTGTGATTTAGGTGTGACAGTTAGTTTGAAGATGTAGTTGAGACTGGGCTCTACAACTATGCTTTTTGATTGGCTGTGATTTTCTGTAAGGGTGTCCATCTGTTGCGAAGAGAGGGTTTTTGGTGTTCTGTACGAACTACCATAATCTGTTAGTATCCTTATACTAATACAAATATTTAAACTGTAGTTAGTTAGGGATTATGCTGTTTTAGTAAATTGATGGTTGTGGGTTTTCTTACAAGAGCCATGAATTCACTAGCCCTGAGTAGTTGACTGGGTTTTCAGTACCTCTGGTCAAGTGGGCCTTAGATCCAATTATAGAGGTGCTGGATACTATGAAGGTATGCTTGCCACTAATGTACCCCTAGGGTTATCATGGTTGTGGTTCATAGGCATCATAACTGGATAGGACTATTGCTTGTTTCCCTCATTTAGAAGCTTGCAAGAGGCCTTCTGATACCATGAAAGCTAGTCCTGAGGGAGGCATTGAAGTCAGTTCCAACTCAGGGGCATCTGAGTCCTGTGCCTGAAGTATATGGTGTCTTTAAATGGGGGATTACCTTCCACCTCTCAGGGGCAACCAAGGGCAAGAACAGTAGTTTAAAATGTTTTGGAAGTCTCTTAGGTAACTGACTAACAACTTAATAGGGGTCTTCTCATTTCTGATGTTGAGGATTTTGTTAGGTGGTCTTTGGCTCTTGGAGGGAACATTGTCAACTGAGATGTATAAATTTCATTTAAACTATATATGTATATACATTAAATTATATGTATTTGTATACATATACACCAAGTTTATATAACAAATTATATGTATTATAGGGCTTTTAGGGTAGTTAATTAATAAGATTCCTTATGACTTTTTCACACATCCTTGTTGTTATTTTATCCTCCTTCTGTATGTATCTCCATCAACTGCCCTAATTAAAGCCCCCCTTTTTTCTATTCCCCTAATCAGATCTCTTATACCTTGCTATTTCCCTCTCTGTTGCTCCCTCATCCCCCTACCCAGGCAATGGTCCTTCCCAGTGGGTAAATAATATAGGAGGGGGAGGATGTTCTTTCATAGTTTATCTGTTGGTGGAAAAGAATGCCCAGTCTAATTCCCATGCAAAGACCCTTAATGAATTTCAAACCTACAGAGCCAAGGCTGTCCTGTCCTGTCTTAAAAGGATTAGGCATTAGATTAAGGGACTTTTCTGTTCCAGCAAAGCTTACAGGAGCTTTCCTGTTTTATTGAGGGAGAATTCATTTTAATTTGAACAAGATTTATCCCTCCTTTGTTCTCTTACCATAGAATCCAAACTATACCTTACCAATACATTGATGACCCAGGTTAAAGATTTTAGAGGTTGTATATGTGTGTGTATGTGATGTGTGTGTGCCCGTGTGTATGAGAGAGACTCTGTGTATGTGCGTCCATGCTAATGCATCTGTGGAGACCAGAAGTTTACACTGGTGTCTTCTTCAGTCACTCCTCTCCTTACATACTGATGCAGGGTCTCTCACTGGACTCAGAGATCACTGTTTCCAACTCGCCTTGCAAGCTGACTTGCTCCAGAGACCCCTGTCTTGCCTCAGGAGTGCTGAGATTACAGGCCAGGCCACGACACCCATCTGGGACCTATGGTCCCCTCCTCATGCTAACATGACAAGGTCTTTACTCAATGAGTCATTACTTATAGGCCCCTTCCTATAAGGAAGCCTGCTTAAGTGAAGCCTGCTTCAAACCCACAATGGGTGTTATGATCAGGGTTTTTTTTAATGTTTTCTTTAACTTCAATCTATCAGGCAGCCTCCAGGTAAATAGTGTAAATGATGTATTTTACTTCAACAACACAATAAAGCTTCAGTTATCAGAAAGTGACTTATTTATGAACCTCAAGTACCTAGGAAAAACTAACACCAAGTAACTCCAGATTTTTATATTAAAAATATGTTTTCAAATTCTACTTGGAGTTTCTTTGGGTTTTTGTTTTTGTTTGGTTTGGTTTGGACTTCGGTTTTGGTTTGGCTTTGGTTGTATTATTATTTGCTTGTTGGTTGCTTGCTTGGTTGGTTGGTTGTTGTTGTTGTTTTGTTGTTGTTTTGCTTTGTTTTAGACAGGGTTTCTCTGTGTAGCTTTGCAGCCTGTCCTAGAACTCACTCTGTAGATCAGGCTGGATTCAAACTCACAGAGATCTACCTGCCTCTGACTCCATCCAGAGTGCTGGGATTAAAGGCATGTACCACCATTGCCTGGCAGTTTCTTTGTTCTTAATATACATTCATTTCTAAAATGTCTGATTATCTAGATTTCTGACTCACAATAGAGAAAGGGCATCAGAGACTAGTAACTTAAGTTGACCACAGGGGTAGGAGAAAGTCTAGAGCTTAGCAAGGTGCAGATGAACAAATGATGAGGCACTAGTAAAGTGGTTCATATGCCAAAAGGCATTTGTCACTAAACCTGTTGACCTGTGTTAATTCCTCAGAAATCAGTGAGGTAGGAGACAATCCACTCTCACAAGTTGTCCTCTGACTTTTACCATGGCTCTCACATGTGGGTACAGACACACAGGATAGACAGACAGACAGACAGACAGACAGACAGACAGACAGACAGACAGACAGACAGACAGATGTTTTAAATATGAATAGAATTGGGGAGATGGTCAATAAAGTATATGCCGCACAAACAAGCAGATCTGAGTTTAATCCTCAGAATCCACATAAGAGCCAGGTGCAGAGGAAGTGGACTCAAACAGATCTCTTGAGCTCCCTGGTCACCCAGCCTAAGTGAATCCACAAGCTACAGGACCTAAGAGACCTTGTCTCAAAAAAACAAAATGAATGGCTCCTATGGAATGATACTTTGAGGTTGATCTCTTGCTTCCACATGTACAAACATACACCCACACACAGCCACACACACACACACACACACACACACACACACATTTGCTTTAAGTTAAGAAACTATACCATAACAGTCTAGGGCCAGGACATTGGGCTCAGAGGGACCAGCCATTTAGGAAACTTTTGAGTCTGTGTTTGTTCCCAGCTACATGGAACAGTTGACAACCATAAAAGTGTACGAATCCAGGCAAGTGTGTAGCATACTTTGTATGGCTGCTGTCACTTGGGGCCATTTTAAGTTGTGCTAATTTAAGAATAATAGCATATAAACCAAAAATAGCACTTGTTTTGAATATCTTATTCAAAACAAACAATTGGACGAATAAGGCAGTTGCAACTGAAACTCGTGTCAGAGTGTCACCTTAGAACTTGGGACAACTCAGACCAGGTGGTTTTTTGTCTTCTTTTACAGTACCTTTATGATCTGCTGACTTGTTGATGCTGTGTCAAATGAGGCAGGTTTCTCACTTGTTTGAATCGACAATGATTTTCATAGTCAGGTTGCTTCCTGCCCCAAATCATGATTGCTCCACACTCATTACAGTGGGAAGAGAGAGCCTGTTCTGTGTCTCTGCAGAGGATGGGTGCTGAGGTCTGAGGAAGTGAACTAAAGCCAATGATACCAGGAGGGAAAGTGCCCATTACATAACAGTTAAGGCCCAGACTGAATGTTACCTCTTGATTAATAACTCTCAATTCATTATAAATATATTTGAATTCATGGAGGCTTGTGCTGGTCAGTTGATCTCAGAGAAAAGTGAGGAGTGTTGGCAGCAGGAAATAGAGAACCCTAAGATGTTTGTACAAACTGGAACATTTGTGTGTGGTAATGTCCATTGTCAACTAGTGAAGAATGTCATAACTACCAAAATAATGATTCAGGATGGAGATGACCAGAGGATAACTGGATGCTGTAGATGCAAAAGCCGATGGAGGCGGGAGAGAGGATGGACCATTTTCTATGTGCAGTTTTGAGCTACATTAAATTCTGACACTAGGGTTTGCAGCTTAGATGAACCTTTCTCCCTATTTGCTGCTGCCTCTTCTCATGTTACTCATTCCCAATCTTGTATAGTTTTGCATAATAATTCTGTATATTTTTGCATAATCACCTTGCCCAGAAATAAATTTTTGCAGACTATTTATATTTGTTCTGTGAGGGAGTTCTGAGATATAGGTTATCGTTTTGGTTTTTCTGCATCAGACCAATGACTTATAATCATCACAGAATGTTTTATCATTATGCATGGTCTATTTAATGGAATCCAAAAAAGACCACACATCTTGATGAGAAAATATCTTTCTTTACCTTACATGGCAGATAATGCTGTGAATGTTATTCATAAAGAACTTGGAAAATATGAAGACAAAGTAAAGATTTTTGGTACTGTTTCTCACTTTTATTCATGTCCTTCACCCATGAAGCAGCTTCCAATTAATGCTTATCCCCAATCTCACAATTCATGCAAGAAATGCCATGCTGAAAGACAAACCCATTTGCTGCTCTTGCCTCATCCTCTCCCACTAATGAATGTATAGTGCATCTCCACATGCTATGTAGAGTGTATTTGAGAAGAGCTTTAAGGAAGGCATCCGGCTATATTAAGGATGAATGATGTACGTATGAAGGTATTTTCCTGCACCTGCCAGTGACTTCATGGAACAGAAATTCAATATAAGCGAACCATTTAAATTCTATGTTTTCCCTGTGTTTGTGCTCACTAAGCATTGGGTAAGTGAATGTTAAATGCTAATTCTCTGTTAACCTACCTCATGAACTAGACAAAAAGTAAACATGACTTCACAAAGTAGCAGAGACAAAACGGCTTCATCTCAGAGGTGTAAAGACGTCTAAATATGGGCTCTCCTCCTGGGTGACTCCAGGTTAAATGTAGTCCTTCAACAGCAAACATTTTCTGTGTAGTTAAGAAACCCAAGTTACTTGATCAAATGAAGTAATCCCCACACTGCCCAGCTAAGTGTCACTAGATCTCAGCCATGTGTTCTAGAAATACCACCTGTAGGCGGCTGCTATTTACACGGTGCCTTACACTCGGCCTGGAGGCCTGGGCTCCCTACGCTAAACTCAAGAAAAATGCGTTAGATGTGAATCCTTTCTCCTGCCTGTCACCAGTCTAGCATTGGGTTCTAACTACATCCCTGAAATACACAAATTAGAAATATGAAAATTTACTAAATTACCTACAAATTTCTCATTTTTTACTCAATACTACGTGATAACTATACAGGAAAAATGAGTTTGTTGTCATTTTAATGTATTCTTATGATGTCCTCTGTCATTTTGTGGAGCCAAATATTCAGATTGAACTTCAGATTGCTGTTGCGGGGAGGAAGAGGGAAAAGACTTGCCTTGACCCAATAGGTACATTAAAATAGCCCTCTATATTCAGAATATGGTGTGTGTGTGTGTGTGTGTGTGTGTGTGTGTGTGCATGTGTGAACCCAGAAAAGGATGCTGAGTATCTTACTCTATGACTCTCTTCACTATTTTCTTCAGGCAGTGTCTCTGGCTGAGCCTGGAGCTAGGCTGCCAGACAGCAAGTCTCCAGCCCTCACAGCATTAGGGTCACTAGTGCTTGAGGGTCCCTGTGTGGCTTTTTACAAGGATTCTAGTGATTCAAACTCAGGTCCTCAGGTTTGTGAAAAAAGAAAAAAAATACTATTACCCACTGAGCTCTCCCCCTGCCTCTATATTCAGTATGTTTAACAGTTGTGTGCTAAGAGGTAGGCAGAAGATATACTCTGTTCCTCTTCATGCCCCTGGCAGCACCCTGTTCTGTGCCTACATACCATACATCTTAGCAAATGCAGAAGTTTGAGAGAACCAGTGGGTGGTCAGTTGTGAGCCGCCTCCCAGCAAAAACAAAAGGTAGCATAGTATGATTACAGTGACATTGCAAGAGACACAGTATGTTTACACAGAAATTGTTGGCAGTGGCTTATTGAACTACACAGATGGAAATAACATATATGTAAATGATTCCAAATTTATCTAACATTTTAGGAGTTGACTTCATGTTTCATAATTTTTTAGTTAACTGAAATTGTTAAATGTCTCAACATTCATGTTTTTATAGCTCTTCTATTAAAAGCAAATCTGCTATAAATTGACATGTCTATTAAAAGGACTTTTTCAAAGGAAAAAATTACTTTTTACTTTACAGTCCCATGAGATTATTTTACAGGGAAACTTGGTTGACAGGATCTCGCATGTGTTTTGGTAAGTTATTACAGTGCCTGGTGAAAAGAAAGGAAATATACAGCTTAGCATTTCCTGAGGGGTGACGGCTCAATGGGAACAGTGATTGCCCACATAGGAGGCTCTGAGTGCTGATGGTCTGTAATCCCAGTGCTTCTACATTCAAACAGGAGGCAAAGACCAGAGAATCCCTAGAAATCAGGCCAGCTAGCCTGGCATGCAGAAGTGAGCTGGAGACCCTCTTTTAAACAAGGTGGAAGGCAAGAGCCAACACCCAAAGTTTCCCACATGTGCACTATGTAAGTGCCTAGTCTCACACACAGGAGCACACACACAAGCACACCTGTGCGCACATACACTCTGACTTTTCTGAAGTGTACAACTTTATATTCTATCATAAGCATTCATGTTAGAGCTTGGATTTCTCAAAATAAAACCGAGATGTATCTCCCAACCCTATGCACTGTGTGTTCAAGAGCTCCTACCAGCAAGTTCAGAGTCTGAAGCATCTTGTCCAAGAAGTCAGGGAATCAACTAAATATAGTGTCTCAGAGTCAAGCACCTCGCCCTCAACTTAAACTTCCTTCACAGTGTTTAAAGGAAGTGCTCAGATATATTAAGCAGTGCCACACCTAAATCATGAAGCTCGGAGGTGAAGGGCCCATCAGAACATAGACAGCTTCATCCAGAGCACCATGTTTTGTCAAAAGGGCTTATCTAGCATACACACACCTTAGCAGAGGCAAAATACATATTTGAAAACATATGCACTGACAGCTTGGACTGAATTCTAACTCTGTACAAAGTATGTTATTTTATAGCAAGCTCTTTAAGATGTCATCTGTGTAATTTTACGTAGGATTTCATTTTAGTGTCGTTTATCAAGTGGGAGGGAAGATGAATATGTATGGTTGAACTCCTTTTAGAAAAAGAGCTGCAGCCGAAGAAGTAACAGGTTTTGAGTTTGCTCAATAAATCCCAGCCACAGACCACAAAACACAGAGACTACAGAAAAAAAAAAAACTGCAGCCTGCTCAGCCTTCTCATTAGTCAAGCTAGAGTAGGCCCACCACGTTGTTTAGAAGTCTTGATTTATTCTTGGTCAGTGTATAAAACTAGTTTACAACAAACAGTAGTATGATAGTGTATGTTTCATTTTGAAAACAAACATAAAATGAGGAGATCTTTGAAATTAGGAAAAAGATGGTCATGCTGGGTTTTGGCCATTTGTACGCATCCCAGGAAGGAGACAGACAAACAGGTATAGCCTCTCTTCTTTGAGCAGAAATAACATTTTGAGTACTGAGTTAATAGAGAAGTGAGCATAGTGTTTTTTAAATCATTTAGACAGGGACCAAATAATTATTAACAATTAACTTCTAAGTTCTATCCTTTAATGCCTGATATTTTATAAGACATAATTTTTATTATCTTTTATTTTCAATATTATAATTGCATCATTTCCTTCTTCCCTTTCCTCTCTCCAAATCCTCCCACAGACTCCTCCTTGCTCTCTTTCAAATTCATGGCCTCTTTCTTCATTAATTATTGTTAAATGTATATGAATATATTTATATGATATATTTTATTTAAGATTTTGTAATTACCCCTTTGACCAAAATTGGTCGTGCTAATGGGATTGCCATTCGTTATCCAAAACAAAGCTTCTAAAACACCGTATACCATTTCAACCCCTTTATAACTGTCAGAAGAACCCCCACTTTGCCTAAAAAATAGTTTTGAGTGTGTGTCCATGTGTGAATGTCCACACGCAGGTGCATATGGAGACCAGAGGCCAACCTCAGGTGTCTTTCTCTGTTGCTCACTTTGGTTTTTGAGACAGAATTCCCTCATTGAACCTGGGGCTTACCCATATGGCTAAGCTAGCTAGCCAAGACCCTGGAAGTCTCCTGTCTCCACCTCCCCAATGCAGGGATTATAAATAGATCTGTACCTGGCTCTTTAATATGGGTTCTAAAGGATGCCGCTTGGGTCATAATACTTTACTGACTGAGCCATCTCCGTGGTTGCAAAGCTAATTCCTTTCCATCAGCATCGTGACCAAGAGCCTTGCGAGTCTACTTTTCTCTATTCCCTTCCTTTCCAGAGTGCTTCTCCTTCTTTATCTGCTCTCTGGCTTTGCTGGGCCTTTCCCTGTCTTGCACACTTTCTCCCATACCATCCCCTCTGCCCTGTGACCTCCTCTTAGTCCATCTTCATAGATGCAAGATGCTTTGTCTGGTTCTGAACTCTAGTTCTCTGAGGACTATTCCTTTGACTGAAGATGCTAATTTGTTAATTGTGTGTTTCTGGCCAGTGATGCCTGTCACCCTGACCTTTATGTTTCTGTATATAACTTGTGGTTTCACACCCCCAGCTGCCTTTAAGATTTTATCTTTGTCACTGGTTTTTAGCAAGTTGACTGTGGTATTCCTTGGTGTCATTTCTAACTCTGTCTTGTGCTTGGCATCCATCAAGCTTCTTAAAGCTACAAAAATTCTGTTTTTCACCATTCTTGGATAACTATATCGGTTTCTCTCTCCCTTCCCTCGTTCTTCGCTCTTCCCTGGCTTTTTGCTAGCTGATGCTCTCTTCTTACCCCAGTCTTTATTCTCTCTGCTTTTATTTAGATCATTGATAACTCTATCTTTGTGCATATTTTCTTCAATAGTTCATTTCAAATACACTACTAATCTCAGAGTGTATTTTTTCACTTCAAAATTGCATATTTCAACTGCACAAGTTTTATTTGATTATTTGTAGCCTCGATTGATTTTTTTCTTATGCTCATGCTTTTCTTTGCCTTTTTCAATATAGTCATTATTGAAATGCACAGGCATTATCATTAGGATAGGGAGAGAGAAGTCCTTGAATGTCTGCATCCGCTGGTGATATTTTATCTATATCATGGTTGAATCTACTCACAGAGGTTGATTTTCTTCTCATTATGGGTTTTCCTAGTCATTTACATGCCTAAATTATTCTTCCAACTTAATGCTAGATATCTTGAGGTATTGGTTCCATTACCAATACTGGATTTTCTATACTCCTCTATTTAAAAAAAAAAAAACTCAAGGCTCCATTTTCTCCAGACTTAATTTTAAGGTGTTATGGAAGGAAACAAAACATACTTGGTGTGTCAATACTTATCCCTGATCCAGAATCTAGACCAGACACAGCATGTGTCAGGAAGGCCTTCCTTTCTGCCTAGCTCTGGCTGCCCCTTCCTGAAGCCCTGTCTCTGGACTCGGGATTTCCTCATGCAGGTGCATTGACCAATTTATACCTACAGATTTCTGGAATGTTCTTCTTCAGGTCACCTTCCTCTTTCAGTCTTCTCCATTATCTCTGATCACCTTAGCCACCAAGAGCTTGGAACTTAGTCACTTCAGTTCAGCAAGAGCCTGTCTGGAGGTTCTTTCTCTGGGTTTACATGGAAATGCTCTCTAATGTAGACTAAGACAGCCTTAACAATTATTCTGATTCTTTTCTACCGAACCTCACTGTCCTACATTACCCATTGTCCATATTCTGAAAACCATCATTTCAAACAGTCAGGAGTCAAGTTTCCCTCCTCTCAGACATGGCTGGATCAGGGCCCTAATCACACTTTCACTTCTTTTGATCCTCTTTCATCCTCATAAGCCAGTTTGTGAACACCTTGTCTTCCAGAAAAATCGGTGATGACCCTCTCCTCAATTATATGCTTTCTCTCTCTCCTACATCACACTAAGTTGGTATTCTGTGTCATGTTATTCCTTTATGTGTTCAAGGTGCCTCTCACTAAGCTAGAATATTCTTGGATGAAAATATGTATTGATGGGGGAGGTGGTGGCACATGCCTTTAATCCCAGCACTCGGGAGGCAGACGCAGAAGCAAGTGGATTTTTGTGAGTTCTAGGCCAATCTGGTCTATAAGAGCTAGTTCCAGGAGACACTCCAAAGCTACAGAGAACCCCTGTCTCAAAAAACCAAAATAAAAGAAAAAGAAAATACATATTGACATGCCCATAATATGCTCTTTCAAAATCTCCTACTGCATAGATCCAAGTGTGAGCCTCATGGAGAGGCCTGAATAAAGGCCAGTTGAGAGAATAAATCAAGTGTCTCAGAAGAGATTCATAGCATGTTCACATTAATTAATATGTGAGAATTGCTGCCCATGTTTAACACTGAAGATAAATACATTGACTACATTTGCATTTAGTTTCCTGTTCCCTTCTAGTCCTTGTACAGTTTTGGCAGCGAGGAGACGAGAAAATAACAAGAATGCTCATTAAATTTGCAGATGATGCCAAAGTCCAAAGAGAGTAAGAATCTCAAAATATAAGATTAGGCCTAATTATATGCTCAGCAAGTAGGATAACCAGTGGCCAACAACATATGTAAAATTAAACAAACCACAGGGCATTAAATTTTAGAAGGAAAAACTAACCCCACACATCATGGTTTTCAACCACAGAAATTTTCATTTCTATGGTTGTAGGATGCTTTGTAAAAATAGCAAAATGATAGCAAAAAATAGCAAAAATAATTATTCTTTTATGGGCATAATTGCAAAATGCCTTAAAAATTCTGTGACTTTTTGAGGACAATTTTTATTTGTTAAAAGTGTTAGAAAATATAGGTTAAGAAGAAAGCTATTAAGATGTTGCGAACAAGGCCTTTGAGGAAGCTTATTCCTTTTGCCTTTGGTTTTCTTGTTTTCCTGCATGAACAAAGGACATATATGGGAAATTAGTGTGTTGTAACAAAGAAAACATGCAAACAACAAGGAACACCTAGTGCCTTCCGCTGAAACAAAGGCATTGCCCTTGGCACTGGGAGTCTGGAAATAAAATCCAGGGTGAATGCTCACATTCAGAAAGAGCCTGGTGGGTACTGTACCAACAGCTATTGAGGCTTACAAAACAATGCCTGGCATTCGCATTGTTCTGCTGGCTTTCACTGAGCCTTGAATATAAAATAAGATTTAAAAGGCATGGTTATCCTGTGAAATATTAATTCCATTTCACAGATGTTAAAATTGAACAGTCCCAGGTAAATGAGCCCTGAGTGAAGTAGCTAATTAACAGGATAGCCTGGGTGCTAATCAGTGTATCTACTGTTCTAAAATAAATAGAATCCCAACTGGAAGAATATGTGGCAGCATGGTCTTGATTGTTATTTTCTGGTGCTTTTTAATTATTTTTTTCAGAATGTCATATAGCCCAGGCTGGCTTCAAACTCATTATGTAGTTGATGATGACCTTGAACTTAAGATTCTCCTGTGTCCACCTCCACCTACAAGCCAAACTTTTGTGGTACCAGAGTTTGAGCCCAGGCCTTTATGCATGCTAGGGAAACACATTACCAACCACATACATCTCCAGCCCTATAGCAGGGCTTTGAGAGCTCCACATGCTGTGAAATGGAAACACCTACTCTCTGTGGTCTCTATCCCTGCATATGTACTGCTGTGATTGCCTGTAAATCCATTCAGTACAAAGAAAAAAAAATTTATTCATGATGCTCAGGCTTTGGGCACCTGAAATAGAAAAGAAAAATAAGCTAAAACTGTTACCTTCCTTCTGCTTTGTCTCCTTAATTTCTTGTGCATAAGGTAAGCTTCGGTACTGTAAACTGATGTTGCTGCCAGGTTCCTCCCCAGAGTGTAAGGTTTAGTAATTTGTTGTCATGGCTCCTCCATTAATGTGTTGGTTTGCATATCTCTTTAAGAATGATTAATTTCATAAGAGCCCTTCAAATGGAAGTAGTTTAAGTGAGCACAATTGGTAAATTGATACTCGTTAGAATTATCCTTAGCCAAAAGAAGGGTCTTCTCTCCCACTACAAAAGAAAGCAAATGGGAAAAACTAACAAGAAGATGAGTCTTAAGGAAACTCCCAGCCGAATCATCTGTTCTTTCTGAATTCTATTAACGGGTCAACTGTTCTGAATGTATGTACTTGGTTTGAGATATAGCCATAGGTAGATATGGTTAAATGGAAGAAGGGCTTGGGGAAATCCAAAAGAAATTTGCACCACTGCTATGAAAATAAATCCTCTTCTGAATCATTGTATTTTTCACAACATAAAATACATATGTAAGTCTCCAGCTATAGAAAATGAGCTGAATTAGGCAATATTAGCTCAATACTTTAATTCTGGCCAAATAAAATAGTCCATTTCCTAGCTACCGCTCATCAGCTTTATGCCTTGCTAAACTCTAAATAGAGTACCAGGCAAGAATTTGGATCAAAGTACCAGAAATGGTTTGTAGACAGAGAACAGCATAAACCTGTGAATGAATCTGGATGTCCACTGAGGTAATATGGCATGACACTTTTTGCATACTTTATAATATTCCAGGAAAGACCATTCTTTTTTCCCCTTGTACAAGGCCTCACCATATAGCCCTGGCTAGCCTGGAACTCATTATGTAGATCAGGCTGGCCTTGAACTTACAAATACCCACCTACCTCTGCCTCCCAAGCATGAGGATTAAAGTTGTGCATATCCTTGCCTAGCCAGAACAGGCCCTTAAAGAATGGCCCATTTGGAATCGCAGATACATGGCAGTCTGGAAATGCTCATCACAGTCCCTTATTGTAGTAATGAGCAGACTACCATTTAGAGAAATGGATCTCAACCTGTGGGTCTTTATCCCTTTGGCAAACTTCTATCTCCAAAAGTATTTACATTGTGATTCAATACAGTATCAAAATTACACTTATGAAATAGAAATAAAAATAATTTTATGGTTGGAGGTCACCACAACATGAGGAACTGTATAAAAGGATCATGTCATTAGGAAGGCTTTGAGGATGTCTTAAGTAGAAAGTTCCAGAAGCTGTTCTACTAAAAGTTGCAATTCAGCCATCCTATCTCTATGGAGTAAACATGGATCACGCCCTTCAAAAGTTGCCAAACGTCTTGATTTGGGTCTTTCTCTCCAAAAGAGAGCTCCAAGTTCTCAAACATCCTTCAGTCTCTCTGATGCTTTTCTGGGGACCCTGGCCATTGGCCCCCAAGTTTCACCCACTGCCAGGACCATTGTCATCACCATGACAGTAAGTGTTATTTCCTGGTCAGGTCTGGTTACTGTGTCATTACTTTCTAGTTATGGCATTTGTAAAGCTAGGACCTTTTACCAACAGACAGGAGCCTGTGAAATTTTTATTTTGAAATCTGTGACATTAGACAAAAAGAAACTGAACATGTATATTTTTGGACAAAGGACAATAATCTGAAACTTTTGATGCTGAGTATGCTGGATGAGTAATAAGAGATTAACTCCACTTCTTTCCTCACATGCACAGGCAAAATGACTTTGCAGAGAAAGAACCTACTTTTTATTCTTATCTATTTGATTTTATGTAAAAATAGAAGGACTTGTAAGAAAAGCCTCAGAGTAAACTTTATATTCAGGACATGTGCTTACAGTCAAGTTTGGAGGGAAAAAATGAGACTGTTATTGAAATTAAATTAATAGAATGAGTATTTTCTTTTTTAAGAAATTATTAATTTTATTTTCTTTGGACCTTCATACATTAGCTCTGTACGTATATCACTCCTCCCCTTCATCCCCTTGATTCCTCCTGTGTCCCCATTCATTTCCAAATCCATAACCCCTTCTTCTTTAGTTATTATTGTTGGGTATATGTAACACACACATATATATATATACATACACATATGAATACAATCTGAGTCTCTTTAGTGTTGTCTATAGGTACATTGACAACTGATAGGTTCCCCATGCTCAGTCAATTACCCCACAACCATTCGCTTTAATTTAACTCAGTTGGTTATAGAACAACAATAATAAGGACATAAAGTTGAAAAAGAGATGTGATGGGAAGGTCCTGGAAAGAGTTGGAGGGGAGGAGTAGGGCAGTAGATATGATCAATCTATATTCTATATGTGTATGAGATTTTCAAAGAACAAATTTAAAATACTCTGCAAAACAAATAGTCTCTTAGAAAAGGCCACAAAATGTGTAGTTCTAACTGTGGTCTATCTGTAGATCTATTAGATTCCAAACCTAGGCTCTTTACACTGTGCAGGGATTCCCCCACTGTTTTTACACATTGACATGTGTGTGAGTCTCATTAAAGCTGAGGTGAAGCCTTGTTCAACAAGAACAGGGTGGTACCAGAGACTCTGCCTTCTAACAAGTGACCAGGGGAGGTTGGTATTGCGGGTGTAAGAGCCACAACTTAGCAGCATTTTGAAGGGTGATAATATAGCCCCAACCCAAGACACCAGGAAAGGCTGGGAACATGGGCTGATAACATCATCTCTTACTTACAGGTCTTTTTGTAATCTCCTCAACAGTATAGAATTTTTGACCTAAACCATATCTCAGGATTCAACTCACTCCTCAATGACAGAAGTACATGATCTGGTTGCTTAAGGGTAGAGCTTTTTGGAAGAAAGCATTAAGATAAGGATCAACAATATAAGAATAGAGTTGGATTGCTACTGTTGGACTCCATGTATATATTATCAGATAGACTTTGAAGTTCAGGAGAGAGAAAGTGAATCCATGGCACAAAAGTTAATAGAGCAGGATTCAGGCCCTCAAAGAAATTAGGTCATTATGGCTTCCTCAAACACAGAAATAATGGTTCACAATCATTAATCCATTAATTAGAATTAAATTTTAAATAAACACTGGGAAACAGGCAATAAGGAATAGAGGCAAAGGGTGCTGATCCCAGATGTCTGTGAATTATTTGGAAATGGCTTTCTTCATCTGGCTCTTCTGAAATCCTCAGTCTGTGATGGCTGTACATGGATAGATGACAAGGTCCAAAGACCCATTCCAGGTTAAATTTTCCCCATAATTTAATTCTCTTCATTGCAATCCATCTCCTTTTGAACTGAACTAGAGCATCTGGGGGTCACAGACTTCAGAATATGTTCTATGAGTTGGTGTGTGTGTGTGTGTGTGTGTTGTATTCTTTGTGTTCAGTTGGTTGATGAGGAAGCAGTGGGGACTCTAGTGGACGTTCTGTTCTCTCCTGGGAAAAGGACAATGGCAGGCGGTCCTTTAATAACTAAAGACTACTGTGTGTGGTCAGTGCCTGCGGCATCCTGTCTGCCAGCTCCCTAGGTCTAACCTCCAAGGTCTCAGGCACGGGCACTGATGTCTTTGTTATGTCAGGCCTGTTCCGTCCAGTCTGGTCCCAGAGTTACCTAAGAACGTTAGTATCAAAGTGTTGGACCTCACAGACTGAGACAGCCCAAGATGTTCTCTGCTTTAAATGTGCATTTTGGTAATGTGATTGCCATCCTATTCAGCATGTAGAACAGTTGCATAAGCGCTGTGTTCCAAAAGGGGTCAGGGCTTTCTGCTATGGACTTTGTTGCTGCTGCCCCTGATCCCCCTAGATCACTCAGTAACTCCATCGCTCTGTCTCTCCAGGACTCAGAACCATTTCATAATGGCACACCTGCTCCTGTTGAGACTATATACTCAGACATTTTCCTTTTTCAAATCCAGGAGCTCTTTCCCTTTTAAAATTAAAAGAAAGTAATGATTTTTTTTCTTTTACAAAATACCCTTTAGATTTTGGAGCACACTCATTTTCTACCTACAAAAGCTCTATATTAAAACATGTTGAGCCCTGCCTAGGGAAAATTCTACCACACTTGGCAAATATAGCAAACTTACAACATTAACAGAATAATTAACTTTCACCGCCATAGGGTTTTGCTCTAGAAATTCAATGGGAGTGTCTTGGTGGGACCAAGATCCAAATGAGCTCCTGAAGAGTGTCTCTGCTGGTTGATTCGTGTGACTTGGTGACCTTATGACAACTCTGGTAGACACATCATGCCTAATTTGTGGTGTCACTGATTTCTTCATAAAAATCTTCATTAAGTACAAGACATCATTTTAGTGAAATACAAAAATTTGTTTTACTTGTGAGCTGAGGTTGCACACAAGAAATGTATATTTTTCCTAGGAAACCATGGTCCAGGAGAAAGCTGAGAGCCTGGAGAAACATAAGAGGCAGCTCTCAAGACTTTAAGGATTCAAGGATTATTGACTGAGGGATATAATTCACCAGTTTCAGGGAATAAAAGAAAGAACAGTACACCAGGATGACCAGCAAAGAGTTACAATATTCAAAAAGCAGAGGATTGACAGGCTGATGGCAGAATACACAGGGAACCACTGTACTCAAAATAGTTAGCGTAGGGGGTTGGGACCTAGTTCAGTGGTAGAGGACTGGGTTCAGTCCTCAGCTCTGGGGAGAGGGGGGGAGTAGCGTGGATAATCTAGGCGTCACCAACCTCTAGTCACTCTGATGCCTGCTGATGACAGAGCAGAAGTGCTCAGAGAAGACTCCCTTCTGTGTGCCATGAATGTCACATTCAGGTAAAATATTCTTCTAGACCTATGTGAGATTTCATTAGTAACTTTTCTCATTATTCTGCCCAACTACTTAGCAGCAAGCAATTTAAAGGAAAAAGAGGGGCCAGATAAATGGCTCAGTGGTGTAAAGGGGCTGACCATGCAAACTTGGTGATCGTCAAGCTTGAATTTGATCCTCAGAACCCAAGGTAGAAGCAGAGAACTGACCCCACAGCTGTCCTCTGACCTCTACACACATGCTATGTAATGCACCTGTGTGTACACATACGTGCATGTGTGAACACACACACCATGTACACACACAGTAATAAAGGTAGGGAGGTAGGAAGATAGGTAGGTAGGTAGGTAGATAGATGATAGGTAGATGATAGACAGACAGACAGACGGACGGACGCATGGACAGACAGACAGACAGACAGACCGATAGACTGATAG
>LOEQ01001736.1:70950-81531 GCA_001685075.1 Bramus lutescens
AGACAGACAGACAGACAGACAGACAGACAGACAGAGGAATGAAGGAAAAAGTTTATTCTGTCTCACAATTCAGGTGGATTTTTCCTTTATAATAGAGAAGCCCTGGCAGTAGGCAGGAAGAGCAGGTGTGGTCATGCTCTAATAAAACCAGAAATGCGCCTGATCTGGCCTGTATGGATAAGAACAACATATAGGACACAGAGTATAAGAGTCATAATATAATTTTAGGTCAAGCAGCATGCTGCAGAAATAGCTAATCTTTAATAGTTTGTCTTTCTTTGTAGTTCTGTTTGTGAAAAAGTAATATACAGAGCCTGGCAAATAGCTCTTTTGAAAAGGGCTTACTCTACAAGCATGAAAGTCAGTTCAATCTCTAGGACATACACCAAAAAGAGCCAACTATGGTGGCCCATGTTTGTAATTCCTGTGTTTGGGAGGCAGAGACAAATAGATATTGGGACTTAATGGCTCACAAAGCTAGGTGGATTGCTTCCTGAAGAGAAACACCAAGGTTTCCTCTGGTCTTTATGTGCATACATATGCATACACACCTACACACACACACATGCACACACACAAAAGATCAAAACACAGACAAAATGAAGGCAAAGAGATATTCCTTTCCCATGTTCAGAATATTCTTCCTAATTATTCAAACTTTACAAGATTGGGCATTACATTTGTATTTCAGGCAAACGTGAGTAACTTCCCCAAATCCAATACTATGTTCTACTCTTCTGTATTCTCTTGTCATCCTTCATTATCTAGAGGTTCCAAGCTTCTCATGGGCCTCTTGGAGCAATTGAAAAGAGTCACAAACTTCTCTGGCTTAGCCTGCTGGTACCCTACCCTCCCTGAAAGTTTTCCCACACCCATTCTGTGTTACTCCCTAGAAGTCCTCTTTCTCTATATTTCCTGTTTCTCTCGATGGCTTTTAGCCCCACTTTTCCTCTCATCAAACCACAGACAGATGTCCCCTCCTCTCTCATGTCTTTCCATCCCCTAATGGAATGCATATTCGTGCCCTCTGGCTTATGACAGCTTCCACTTGCTATTTTATGCGGCCTGCATTTAGCCAAAAATCTGTCTTTGAATTTTGAGTTGTGATATCTTCCTGGGCCAGAGAAGCCACTGTGCCATACTCTCAAGGTGTGATCAGAGGCCATGACATCGTGGCACTCAGTGATAAGGGGAAGCAACCCTCCCTATGGTGCACTCTGGCACTAAGCTGTGGCAGGCTGGGCATATTAAATTTTGACATATTATATCTGCCCCTTGCTAATTTATCAGGGTGGAATTCTATTTCAAGTTGAGGAGCACCTGCATTGTTGCTATCAGATTTGGGTGATCAGACTGAATTTCTTAAGGAAAAGATAGAATCTTGTCCCCTCCAAAGAACAAAACTTAGCATGGAGTCAGTACTCAGGAAGACTTTTAGTTGAAAGAAGAATTTGAGATTCCTACTCATACCTTGAAGTATTTTTTTCACTCTGAAATTTAAGATATTTGAGAAAGGCCCATTTTACATATGCACATGCACATTTATATACACATATGTGTATATAACTATGCATATATATTAGTGTAAATATAAATATACATATATATAGCATCCAAATTAAAGACAACATGTTACTACTTTCAAGAGGGTCAGCTTCGCTGACAGATGGACACAGATGTTCTCAACATTATTCAGTGATTACAATGAACATTCTATTCCATCAGACATCCTATTCTGGTAACTTCCCAGCTAAAATCTTAACAAGAATATTCTGCTGTTTATCAGGACCCAAATAAGTGTCTGCTTATCTCAAATTGAAAGAAATCTAGAAAACAGTTGCTGGTCTTGGAATAACTGCCAGGCCCTGGTGTCAGGAGCACCAGCTCCTATTTCCCAGGGAATTCCTTGGCATTCATGCCCATGCTATTCCCTCCTGGCTGGGCTGCCAGCAAGCACAGGCACATTCCAAGCAAGATGAAAGCAAGGAAGCAAAAGGCTTTCTCTCGCCAGATGTGGTGGCACAGCCTCAAACCTCAGCACTCTGTGGAGACAGGAGGATCACAGTGAGTTTGAGAACAGCTTGGTCTACATAGTGGCCTTTAGACCCACTGGGCATATGTGATGAAAACCTGTCTCAAAAATCAGAGTAGCGGTGTCTTCATTCCATTTTAATTCAGGAAGTCAAGGGTTCACTAAAAGCCTTACACTGCTGATACCTCACTCAAGGCCATTTAACTGCTACCACTAGTGGAGAGAAGTAAAGTGCCATTGCCTAGTTGAAACAGGCTTAACTCCCTAGGCTTTGGGGCATGCTAAAGTGGATCATAACCTCCACAGATCCATTAAGAAAACCTCTGTATTGTTCAATGATGCACAGAGGTATCCTTACAATGAAAGACAGAAGAAGAGTCTTCGATAAATCAAGACTGGTCTGCACCTGTATCACTTAACCTTAGTGAGACTGGCAGATGATCAAATCTAGAAAGACTAGCAGAGGAATAATGAAATTTGAGGTTATGTTGGAAGATTCTGAATCCTTCTGTGCTCTGCTGGTTTACTTGCTGTGGGACTCTTGAATGGCTACTTGACTTCTCTGGACATTTTTCCCATCTGTACAATCTGATAAAACACTCTACAGCTCACAGAAGTATTGTGATGATTAGCCAGGGTGGCGAACGTGAAGCTTGGCACCTGTGTGTCTCAGATCTAGGCACAAGAAGTGAATTCAGGCAGTGCTCTGCGTCTCTGTTTAAATTGCTAGTGTCACCACTCTTTGTAGTGCCATGATTGGTGAGACATAAATAAGGCTGGTTTTGTATATTTTAATATTTGGAAAAGGACACTGTATTCGCTAGCATTGTGCCAACTTGACATAAGCGAGAGTTATCAGAGCAGAGGGAGCCTCATTTGAGAAAATCCCTGCATAAGATGGGGCTGTGGAGAAGCAGGGTATTTTCTTAGTTAGGAATTGATAGGGAAAGGCCCAGCCCATTATGCATGAGGCCACCTCTGGGCTGGTAGTCATGGGAGCTATAAAAAGAAGGGGGAGAAAGCCATGGGTATCAAGAAAATAAGCAGCACCCCTCCATGGCCTCTGGATCTCTTTCTGTTCTATTTGAGTTCCTGTCCTGACTTCCTTCAGTGATGGTCTATGATGTGGAAGTGTAAACTAAATAAACTCTTTCCTCCCTCGTTGCTTTTGGTCATGATGTTTCATCACAGCAATAGTAGTAATTCTAATTCAGACAACAACCCTAAAGAGTATGCTCATTTAGAAAGGGGAAAAGTGTTTCACAACACCACACACTGCAGTTGCTATGTTGCTTAGTCAAGAAAGACATTAGTTTCTCCATTTGAACCATCAGGTTGTAGAACAAGAAATTCAACTTAGGAAGCAAGGAAAATGCATTTGCTTTTGAGACTGAAATCTTTGGATTGCGAAGTTTTCAGCAAATAGAATATTTTTTCCATCAACAATCATAGACATTCCAGTGAATAAAATGATGTGTATAAATGATGCAGACATGCTTTATAATAATAATAATAATAATAATAATAATAATAATAATAATCGTCCTTGCTTTCCATGAGCTTCCACAAAACCATAGGGTTCCCACAAGTCACAGAAAGGATCCACAAAATCCCGCAAAGTTATCTGACCTGATCTTATCAGATACATCTACTCATAGAAAGAGTTAGATATTATCTTTGCACAGGAGATAAAAGAACATACCACCTTTCACCATCAAATGTTTCCTAACACTCAGGGATCTGGGAAGCAGCGAGAGATCTGGGAAGAGGAAACTGCTTCCTCAAATCTCATGATGTGATAGAGTTAGAGCCCTTTCTCTCTTAGGAGAGAGAACCATGGTCTGTGGAGAAAAGACACCCTCAAAGAGCAAACAGCTTACCACAGACTCAAGTATTCATTGTTTCCATCATTCCTTTTGGTCATCCTACTGAACCAAACTGTTGCAGTAAATGCTATTTATTATTCTTCCTAAGACACCTCCTCTTGTTTGACAAGTGACATCTTGGTTCCCCCATAAAAATATTCATTGTGTTTCTTTATATTATATGTTTTTGTTTTGGAAGTAAAAAGTGCTCAGAAGAGTTCTGAGAATGACCAAAATATTAGTGTTTTTTTTTCTTTGACAGCCACATCATATCAATAACTACTAATACTTTCATGCTTATTGCTGAAGAGGTAGTTTGATTCCTGAGTGTTCTCCCACTTCAAGCATATTTGAACTCCAGCTTTGTACAGTTGAGTTTTATTCTGTAAAAAGGACTTATTTGGGAAACTTCAGGTCCCTTCTTGATAAGTTAAATGTTCTGCTTTCTTTCCTTTTCTTATTTATCTATTTATTTTAGGCTGTGGTCAGGATGTAAGATGTTCTGCTTTTAAAGAGGTGCAAGACTGAAAATGTTCTGCCCAGATGGGAAGATTGTTCAGCTTTCAAAACCTTACCTCAAAAAAAAAAAAGAAAGAAAGAAAAGAAAAGAAAAAAACAAAGTATGCTATAAAAAAGTTTTGAAAACACATACCATCTTTTGTAATATGAATTCAGGCATGTTCTGGTGTCTCTTTAAAAAGAAAGTACAATTCATCTTGTACTGGTACCTTTAGAACTTCCAAAAAAGCTCACTGCCAAGTAGCAGTTGCTGTTTTGTTAAGGCAAGGACATAACTATGGCAATGCCTGTAGCAGGTTTGATCAAGATTCCATTTTAGGCTGCCTGGTAGGAAAAAGCATGAGGAGTTCCAAGGCAGAGACCACAGAGCAGCACCGTGTTAGGAGACAAACTGACATGTGCCATATTGCACGCGCCATCCCATAATCCATAATGGGCGATGGCGAAGCGAAACAGCCTGCATCCTAGGACAGGATTTCAGAAGGATGATGTTGCTCAGGGATGTTGCAAAGCATTCATGAAGGAGCAGAAATAAAGGCTTAAATTAAGATTGGGTGAGATAACAAGAAGAGAAATTTCTAGAAAAAACTGGCTTGACTAGAGTGTGACACCTAGATGAAAGGCTTTTTTTTTTTTTTGGTGTTTTTGGATTTTGGTTTATTTCCAGACAGGGTTCCTCTGTGAGAGGCTTTTTTGACTCTTACAGCTATTCCCAGACATAAGTCCTGAATGTTTTTAAAAGAGAAATCCAGTGGATTTTGTGCATTTTGGCCTTTCTTTTCTCACTTGTCTCTGCACTGTCTTTTTCATTGAAAGGAGCATGAATGGTCCCATGGTCTCTGTAGACATTTCCTGTATTCTTTCCATGGAAGCTTGGTAAAATGGCTAGACACTTAGACTCTGCAGCCAGACTCTCTGGATTTGGATACAGGCTCTACCAGTAACTTTGTACCTCAATTTTCTTATCTAAAAGTTGGAGATAATGTTTCATGAGGTTACCACAAAGAAGGGTCAAATGACTTAATGACTGCAGAATCTTTACAATAATTACCACAGAGTATACATTATATAAATCTGTCTTAAATAAGGATTAAAGATTAATACTTATTTAATTAGTATTATTCAAGAATTCTTAAAGATTAATCGTTATTTGGCTATTAAGAAATGGGGTGCTAGTATGAAATGCTACTGGATACCTTCTCATTCTCTCAGCAAGACTACTCAGAACTGGATGCACTGCTCTGCACCTCTCTTACCCTTGAGCAGAGGGCTAGCTCCACCCCCTAAAAATAATTGATGGAGAGGAGGGAAGGAGAGCAAAGGATAGGAGGAAAGGAAAGTTCGGTCTTGGAGGGAAAGATCTAAAAAGTGAAGAGCATGCCAAGAGATCCAAAGCAGTAAACTACTGTGTTGTACATCTGTGTGCTAAAGAACTAATTCTATGAACTAAAGCATTTTGAGTGTCTGCGTCTTCTAATATAAGGTGTTATGCTACACAAGGTTGTATTCTTGATAAGTTTGTCAAACAAAGCTGGTGAACAGTAGAAATCTAGAATACCACCTCCCTAGGAGTAAACAGGAGTCCACCGAAAGAGCAAGCCAAAGCAACATATCACCTATGACATAACAAACTCTCAGAGAAAAACAGTTCAGTAGATTAGCCCATCCCAATTCTGGAAAGGCATTTGGTAAAGTGTCTCAAGGAACCATGATTGAAGACATAAGAACTGCTTAGTGATGGAATGAGATTAATGATTAGTTAGCTCAATTGCTATTAAAAAGCAAAAGTGTTCATAAATATCTATTGTAGAAAATGAGCTATTTGGTATGGGAAACTCATCACTGATGGAATTTGGGAATATGGAATAATGAATCTGTCACATTTAGGTAACACCAAACTCCAAATCTTGAAAAGGCATGGGGTTTTGTTTATGGAAGATAGGAGTGTGGTTGGTATAAAAGCAGAGAAAAAGCAAAGCTTTCTTCTATATTTTGGGCATATTGCTTGCTATTCTACAAGACTGACTAGTGACTCATACCCCTCAAGTGCAAAGTGCAGAAAATAGGAAGTCAACATCTGTGGTAAGTCCACAATAGTCTAGGGTCAGTGTAAATTGTCAGCCCAAAATTTGAACAATTAAACAAGTTGGAAGATTGGATTTCTGAACACCTATAAAGTACACCCTTGGCCACTTAATGTTTCTTCAAAGGGATCTGAGAAACAGAACTGTTCAGTTTGACCCTTGACTCTCTACTCCAGTATCAATGATATCCTTATAGTATTTCCCTAAACTCAAAAGTCATGTAAGGTATTAATCTTAAAATACTAGAAATATTAGACAGGATTGAGCTTATGAATGACCAAAATGTACTCTGTTTTGTTGGTTAGTTTCCATCATTGTGATAGAACACCTTACCCAATCGACTTCAGAGACCAGCAGGAATTTAGTCTAACTGCTGTCATGGCGTGACAGCTGAGTAGCTTGGCCATGAAGGGCCTACAGCTTGGCCTCCTCAAATCTCAAACCAGAAAACTGGATTTTATGGAGCTGGGATTGGATTGGGGTTCCAATCACAGCCAACCTTTAACCCTCGAGCTCTGCCCCCCAGTGACCCTCTTCCTCCACTTAAGCCCCACGCCCTGAAAGTATTACTGTCTCCTAAAGCAGCGCCACCAGCTGTGGCCCAAGTGCACAGCCTCGTTCCCAAACCCTAGCTTTAATAGCCCCTCTCTCTGTCCTGTGCTGACCCTGCCTATGTCCCACTTCGTTTTATAAGCTTCCTTCAGATCCCTCTTGACACCCATCTTGGCAGACAAGGAGTTATACAAATTTAATGCTCCCTCTCACCTCCTCGTGTTCATGGCCTTTCCCTGGCCTTTTGCCTGCCACGATATAGGATTCGTAAAGGGCCAAGACAAGGACTGCTAGTCCTTGGCTGACTGTGTGTCCTTCGGTTCACGTAGGATGTTGTCCTGATAGCAGCCAGGAGATTTGGATTTAATTCAGAATTGACTTGGACATTACCCACACACAAGCCTGTAATTCCTCTCTGTAGAGCCGCAATTACAGGGGATGCCAGGTCTTGTTCATTTTGGCCTTTTTTGTCCAACTATTCCTTCTGCGATTATAAACACTTACAATGACCATATAAAGCCCCATCCTTAAAAGACGCGCATATAGTGTCAGGGAAGGTGCTGTTTCCTGTTGCAGTTCTACTTTAGTTCCTATCCAGTGCCTTCAAAAAGCTCAGCCAAAGAAGAGTCTCCTATCCCTTGTGGAAATTGTAGAGAGACACTCTTCTGGCTATATTTGTAACAATTTCTTAATAATGAACATTGATTCACAAGGTTTTTTTTAATTGTTTTTAATAAATTTTATTTTAGAACAGTCTTAAGTTAACAACAGAACTGAGAGGAAAATAAAGAGATTTCCAAAACACCTAACATCTTCACAATGCATAGAACTTCTCAGTTATCAGTGGTATATTGGGTACCCAAGAACATGAATGGGAACCCATCATTATCACCCCAAGTTCCCAGAGTCCATTAGGGTTTTGTCTTGCTAACTCTATGGGTTTGATCAGATATATAAAGATATTTGTGCTAGAATGGAGAAATGGCTCTGTGGCCCTTGCTGAACAGCCTGAGTGTAGATTCCTGGAACCACATAAGTCACATGCAGTAGGAAATCTATAATCCCAGTGTTCCCACAGTGTGACAGGAGATGGAGGCAAGAGAATCTCTGGAACTTCTCAGACCACTTAGCCTAGGTAGACATTAGGAAATGAGACCCTGCCACAAAAAGGTGAAAGGCAAGGATCAGCACCCAAGGTTGTCCTCTGACCAACATAAACACAAACACACACACGCGGAGTTATTTTTCTAAGACATGAGTTCCTTATGATATTTTAAGAGTATTTTCACTACCTGAAAGCACTCTTGTTTTGTCTGCTCATACCTCTATCTTCTGAAATCCCTTGCATTTGCTGTTGGTTTGTTTGTTTACTCTTTACTCCTTGGGGGGCCTACTGCCCAGCTTTCAAATAAATACACAGAGGTTTATTCTTTCTTATGAATGCCCAGCCTTACCTTGGCTTATTTCTAGGCAGCTTTTCTTAAATTATCCCATCTACCTTTTGCCTCTGGACTTTCATCTTTCTCTATGCTACATACCTTTCTTCCTTCCTTCCTTCCTTCCTTCCTTCCTTCCTTTCTTTCTTTCTTTTTCGGTTGCTGGTTGTTTAGGTGGGTGAGTGACCCCTAATGTCCTCCTCTTCTCCTTTTCTCATTCCTTGATCTTCTCTGCCCAAATTTCCTGTCCTATTTATTCTCTGTCTGCCAGCCTAGCCTATCCTTTTTCCTGCCTCACTATTGGCCATTCAGCTCTTCAATAGACCAAACAGGTGTTTTAGACAAAGTAACACAGTTTCACAGAGTTAAACAAATCAACATAAAAGAATCCAACATATCTTTGTATCATTAATCAAATGTTTCACAGCATAAACAAATATAACACATCTTAAAATAATATTCCACCACAGACAACCATAGATTTTTGTTATAGTCTATGGTTTTTCCTTCTCCAGGGCATCATGTAGTTGATAACTGTTACATGTGTAGCTTTTCAGGTTGATGTCTTTCATTCAGGAATATGCACTTGCAACTTCTCCATGTCTTCCTTTCAAAACTCAGATGACCATATTTCTGTGAACCCACTCATGACTTCTCTGTTCTGTTCCATCAGCTCATTTGTATCTTCATTGGCATTGTGTTGCCATGATGACTGTAACTTCAATCTTGTATTGGCTCTTCTGTGTTTTTTGCTTCTCTATATACAATATCAATTAACGGTTTTCCTTATACATCAAATAATTTTGAGTGATTTTTTTAATTGAGATTGTATTAATTCTATAGATGAAGTTAGGAAGTAACTTCTGAACATGATGGAAGTTTCTGTACCTGAATATGCCCTGTGTCTCCATCTTCCTCATGCTTCTTTGGTATATTTCACTGGGGAGCAGTCTTCTCCATGCAGATCTTGTATATAACTTATTAAACTGACACCTAAATGTTTCATTTGGGGGGTAGGTCCTAATATAGGTGTTACTTTTTATTTTAAGCTCTGCTTATCCATTGCTGATGCAGGAAAACATTGACTTACTTTTGTATGTTAATTTTACATCCTACAACTTTGATATCATCACAATTAATTTCAACAGGTTGGGGTTTGGCATGTGTTGTTTTTTTAGGGTTAGTATTTATTCTTGTATGATGTCTGCACATATACTATTATCATCTGTAAATTGCTATATTTCATCCTTCCTAATCAATATCCCTTTTATTTTTTTAAATATATTGTCTTAGCCAAAACTTCTAATGCAATACGAAATGAACTGTAGCAACAGTCTGTGTTCCTATGTTGGTAGGAAAGCTCCTGATTTCTTTATATCAAGGATATTATTATACAAACATAAGATACATATATATATATCTTATATATGTGTGTATATCTTACAAATTAAATAAGATCCCTCATTTGTTCCTAGTTTACTAAGATGTTTTAATGTGAAATTATATCAGTTGATTTTCAAATGTTGAAGTCACTTTGAATACCTAGTATAAATAACTCATGCTCTGACATGATATATACTTTTCTTAGACATTTCTCTATTAGTCTGCTAATATTTTCTTGTACAATTTTATGCATAATGTCTAAGAAATATTGATCTGTAGTTTTTTTTCTTTTTTAATAAGAGAAATGTTAGTTCTGTAGGATGAGTTTGTGTTCCCTTCCATTTCTATCCTCTGAAATACCTGTAGAGTACTGGAATAATTTCTTCCTTAAATGTTTGCTAGAATCCACTTGTGAGTACATCTGACCTGGTACTTTCTGGGTTTTTTTCAGTACTTTTTTATTATTTTTTTATTAAAAATTTCCACCTCCTTCCCTCCTTCCATTTCCCTCCTCCTCTCCCCTCCCCTTCCCCCTCCCTCTCCAGTCCTAACAGCAGTCAGGGTTCCCTGCCCTGTGAGAAGTCCAAGGTCCTCCCTGTCCATCCAGGTCTAGGAAGGTGAACATCCAAACAGACTAGGCTCTCACAAAGCCCGTCCATGCAGTAGAATTAAAACCCAGTGCCATTGTCCTTGGCTTCTCAGTCAGCTCT
>LOEQ01001736.1:85147-100000 GCA_001685075.1 Bramus lutescens
GTGTGTGTGTGTGTGTGTGGTCCTACTGGCCCAAGTCTTGTTGCTTTCACAGCACTGGCCATTATAACACCTTAACCATATCATCCCAGGTTCTCTATTGCAGCAGCCTCTACCTGAAAATTAACCAGCTCCTTTTCAGGTGCTTGGTTCTACTTCCTCTGTAATAGCAAAAGCCTATGGTTCTTTTGACATCCATTTAATTTCAGGAGGAAAGGATATTATTTTGGTCAAGAAAAAAAATCTGATTGATTGATTTTTTCAAGACAGGATTTCTCTGTCGAGGCTGGCCTTGAACTCACAGAGATCTACCTGCCTCTGCCTCCCAAGTGTTGGGATTAAAGGCATGCGCCACTACTGCCCGGCTTTGATTTTATTTATTTTTAAAACCAGTCATAAAAGCACTCCCTCCTTACCTGTGTATAATATCTGTTCTTACTCTCTTCTCTCCCTGGTACAAAACTCGGGTGAGACGAGTGCAAATCCTCACTGTCAGTGTCACAAAACGCCACTCGCCAATTACTACTCTAACTTTATTCATTTTCCATTGGGGTGGAGCAGAAGTCAGAGTTCACATTCAGGAGTGAGTTGTCTCCTTCCTTTGGGGTTTCTGGAGTCAAACTCAGGTCTTTAGGCTTGCACAGCCAGTGTCTCCCACGGAGTCATAGCACTGCCCACGCCCAGCACCATTCTCGCACATTACGTGTATTGTTCTCACTTAACCCCCAGAGCAATCTGATGAGATGAATGCTGCTAGCGCCCCATCCTCTATGTAATGAAACTAAGACCCTCACAAGGTTAACAATTTACACAGGGGCCACACAAAGGGTTTGGGTGTTTGTCCTTGAAACTGAGTTCATCTGAGTTGAGTCTTGTCACGGTATCTCAAACAGGGAGGACAGTACCTGGGGACAGTTGTTTAAATGGAACTGTGGTCAGGGGATCTTCACAGAAAATCTCTGACACAGGCCACTGGCGGTCCCAGGCAGACAGGCCCCTCGCTCTGTGGTGCAGAGTGTCACNACGGCAGGGGAAGAGCACTTTCATGGCAGCGTTAGGAAAGCAGGCACACATTGGACGGCAGGATGAGAACCCGGAGAGCAGAAGGCTGGAGAGAAGTTTAGGGAAGAATGCCAGGCAGGGAAATGTCTTGTCACTAAACCGGGGAGGCTGAAGGCAGAGTGAGCCATTGGAGAGCGTTATGCAAATGAATTCAGTGCTGGGGTTTCTACTTTTTAAAATCCACTTTGGCTTTTGTGTAGAAGTGACTGCAGAGGATACACAGGAGTCCAGATGACTAACTAGTAGGTGGTAGTAATAGAAAAGCATGGCAGGGGAATCAAAGTGATGATCGACCTGTAGGTGTGGCTTTCATACATCCAACTGTTTGAATCTAAAATTGTCCCCCTGCAGGCTCATGTGTCCAACATTTATTTAGTCTTTAGTTAGTGCTACTATTTTAGAAATTTTTGGAACTTTTACGGTGGAGGCCCTAACTAGCAGACACAGGTTAGTAGCAGGCAACCTTCATATCCATCTCTGGTTCCTCCTAGACCTCTTTGTTCCCTGGACCAACCAAGATTTGAGATACCACAGTCAGAAGCTCCCACCAGCCCAGACTAAGCTGCCCAGCCATGTTCTCCCCGTATGTGGACTATATTACATGAAACCATGAGCCAACACAAATCTGTCTTTTCTGTCAGGTATTTTATCATAGCCATGAAAAAAAAGAAACTATTAAAAAACACAGGTAAATAGTGGCAGTTCTAAGAATTCGGGAAGACAGACTAGAAAGCAGAGAAATAGGATGGGTTTGGTTTTTGGATTTCTGGATCTGAAATGCTAGTCATAAAATCATGGTATCTACCAAGCTGAAGAGCCCCATCTGGAATTCTGGAGACATCTAATTTTCAGAGAGAATTCTTCCTTGAGGTGGCTAGTGGTGTTGCAGATTCAGGCAGTTTGGATAAAGCTACCCCATACAGCACAAGGACTCTATGGACTGCAGATGGAAGCTTGACAACCAGTACAAATCAGAGCTTGTGTGGAAGACTGGAGGAAGTTGGCAAAGGGTGAAGAAACCAGGAAAGTATCGTATCTCAGGAGTCAGGAAAAGAGTTTCTCTTGGCAAGAAAAAGTCAATAATCTAGATTCTTGAGAAAGCCAAGATAAGAAGACAGAGATGCCAGGAGGCACAGCCATTAACAAGGGCCTTAGGACATTCAACGTGGGGCACAGGCACGAATGGCTTCAGTGTTGTCCAGTGGACCCATGCTCAAACGAAGTAGGAATGACTGCCACAAAGGGCTCGTGATGAACCTGATAATCAGGCCAGAGCACTTCGTTCTCCAGCTCTGGCTTTCACGAGTGGTCTGATCTGAAATCACGTCTTCACACATCTATCACAGTTTTCTCACACATAAAGCTAATCCTACATAACCCGGTGCATAAATGAGGACTGAATGAGTCGATATGTAATATAGATAATATATTAGCTATAAATATATAATATAGATATAGATTAATACACTATTGATATGAAGAATCATTTACTTATAAGTCTTAAATTAGGTCATAGTGGTTTTATTTTTCACCCTGAATCTCATCTGGGAGAAACAGGAAAATTAGAAATCAAGCAAACTTTAGCAATGAAACTTTTATTTTCACATTTTGTAGAATTTTTATATGTGTTTGTGTGTGTGTGTGCGTGTGTATATACACACACATACACATGTACCTGTGACTGTGCATGTCCACACATGTGAGTGCGTTCCTGTACATTCATGAAGAGACCAGAGGAAAACCTCAGCTGTCATTCCTTAGATTCCATCTATCTTGTTTTCTGAGACGGTGTCTCTCTGCGCAGGAAGTCACCAGCTATGCTAAGCTGACTGGTCAGTAAACCCAGGGGTCATTTCCCAGTGAACCACCTCACCCAGCTCTTTCTTTTCTAACTTGCGTTCGTTCTGTGGGATCACACACAGGTCCTAGGGGTTGCAAACAGCACTTTATTGGCTGAGCTATCCTCCCAGCCCTACAGTTCATGTTTTAGCTCCACATACATTTCATGTGACTAGCAGTTTTCACTCAGATCTTATCTCAGGCCTGCTTTCAAAGTCTTATTGAGCAAATTCATATTTCAAATGATGATCCTGAGTGAAAGGTCTTTCTGATAAAGCTGATATTTAGTAAACCCAAAAAAAATCAGTGGATTAAGATGTTTTTCTTATATAAGAGTCTACTTTGAGTCATCCTGGTCAGGCAACTCTTCTCAGAGCGGTGTGTCAAGTGACAGTTTATCCTTGGTCAAACCGTCGAGTTCATCTGAAGGGGTCTCAACTGCAATCTTAGAGGAGAAAAAAGCATGCAAGACAGATTGACTACAAGGGAGTGCTGAAGCCGCATCTCAGAGCTGTACACATTCCTTCTGCCCATGTCCAACTGGAAAGAGCTTAGACCATAGTTAGTGACAACAAAGGCTCCAAAACATTGTCTCAAAAGGAAAGGAAATTTAACCTGAGCATAAACTTGTCTTACACCACATGTAAATAGTGTGAAACATGTACCTACCATTACCAATATTCTAGGAACACCAGCTTCCTAGTCACATGGGTTAAATGTATAGTTAATTTCATTTTTAAGACTCCTCACTACTGTTTTGAGGGTTATTTATGTCTGCATCCTATGACTAAGGATATACTAGGTAACAGAGCTCTTGCCTTGTATGGATGAGGCGCTGGATTTCTTCTCACCACTAGGGATGTGGGATGGTGTCCTTGCTCTTCCTAACAAATTTGGAAACCTCAAAACAAACAACCACAAGGCCATTCACACGCCTGAGAATAGAAGATAATTTCCCTAATCTTCTGCACAGATAGGAGTGTCCAAGCCCATCCATCTACTAGAGCACAAACACAGTACAGCAAAGACAACAAGACCTTATTGTCATCAGAGTTGATGGCAGCATAACAACCCATCTACCTGTCCTCGTAGGGCGAGCAAGTTCAAGTTGGTGAGAACTATTCCAAAGAAAACATTCAGTGAATTACACAGTAGTTAAAAGGTAGAAACTTTGTTTTAGATTGTCTTTTTATTAATAAACTATAACAAAATATATCAGAAACCATCTGCAAGAATCTGCCCCCAAGGAAAAGAACAGCATGTCCACAGCTTGTTAAGATCAATAACAATTTCTCTAAAGGGGACCGTAGGGCAAGCACAGTAATAACATTGGCAGATCTGCTGAGTAGGGAAAGGTGAAACAGGCATGGATCTGGGTGTCTCTGCATCTTCAGTGGCTGTTGAAATGCTACAATGAGCAATTTTGGTTTGTTCATCAATTTTCTTTTCTGACCCATGAGGTACAATGAGCCATTTTTCCTATTGTCCTGAGGCTAACTTCACCTTGGGAGAACATAAATTGGGACAGTATACAGTCCAGTTTCTGCCAGATCATAAACCCTGAGAGGAGGAAAGGTGGAAGGAAGGACAAAAGGAAGGGCAAGAGGGAGGAGGAGGAAGGGCAAGAAGGAGGGAAGGGAAGAGAAAAAAACAAGGACAAAGAGGAGGAAGGGATGGGCAGATAAAAAAGAAACACAGAAGGGGGAGGGATAGAAAAGGAATAAGGGAAGAAAGAGGGGTGGAAAGGGGAAAGTGTGCAGGCAGGATAGCTCAGTGGTAAAAGCGCTTGTGGCTAAGCCTGAAGACCTGAGTCTTGAGCTTAAGCCCCAGAACTCACATGGTTGAAGGAAAGAACCAACCCCTTACAAGTTGTCCTTTTACTTTCACAGTGTCATCTGAGTACATATGTGTACACACACACACACTAACTTCAGCTAAATGAATGAGGGAGGGAAGAAGAACGAGAGGCTAAAAGGCAAGAGAGATGGGAGAGGAGGGGCAGGATTCATTCAATAGACACTAGGATGATAAGGAAACAGGACAGAGGTTCTGAGTTGTGTGAGAGATAATATGGTAAATCCATAACATCAGCAGCTGCATGAAAATGTTTAATAATATGCACATGCATCAGTAAATGCTGGCATGTGGGCTCTTCAAACACGAGTTTAAAAGGACAAAGCAGAGCTCACTGAGAAGCAGAGGCCTTTGGGGAGGTCAGAATGCAAAAGAGGCTCTCTCTCTCTCTCCCTCTCTCTCCCCTCTCTCTCCTCTCTCTCTCTCTCCTCTCTCTCTCCTCTCTCCCTCTCTCTGTCCTCTCTCTGTCCTCTCTCTGTTCTCTCTCTCTCTCTCTCTCTTTCTCTCTCTCTCTCTCTCCTTTCCTGTCCCTACAGAGCCCCACAGCTCTGGTGTCACCCAGCTTCTGTTCTCTAAGTCCCATAGAAAATCAAAGCTAATAGGGAAGAGATCCAAGTCCTGTGTCCTTTCTTCTTGGACTTTCCCTGCCAGTATGATGGGGAGAGCAGACTGACATTTGTTTCTAGATACTGAGTGTCTTTTGTGTGTCCACCATTGCACTGGAGCACCAATGACGGACAAGGTAGACACTTGGATTAGTGTTCTTTCTGTTGCTTCTCCTGAGACTGGATAAGTTAAGAAGAAAAACGTTTATCTTAGCTCACAGTTTTAAAAATTAAAATCCAAACTTCTTGGCCCTGAGTCTGGTGATGGCTCCCCTTCCTCCACTGATCTACATTACATTATGATAGATAGAATAAAGGAGAGGGAGGAAGAGAAAAAGAGAAGGAGGGAGGGAGGGACAGGGGAGAACATAAATGAACAACAAAGGCAGAAGAGCAGAAGCTGAGCTTTATTTAATTCACTCTCTCGGGGGCTGGTGCTTCCCTCAAGACCAACATAGACCTCTTCTTAGGACAGCGTCGCCAATGACAGAATTACCTGGCTTTAAATCCTGTCCATCCCATTGTCTGCCACATCATAAAAGTGATTCCAGGCTTCCAGCATGTGAGCCCTTGGTGAGCACACACCAATCAGATACAAACTACAGCAAGACTACTCTGTCTCTAGAAATACATAATATTGGAAGCTTCCCCAAGTGCCAATGTCATGCATGAGAATAGGCCATTAGTCCATACCTTATACATGTAAATTAACTATTAAGGTTAAAAATATTTACAATATTTCTAATAATACCAAAATTAAATATAATTGTTATAGTTATTTACTATAAAAATTATGTTATAAATTAAATTATTATTTATGTGATTAAATTATACAATTTTAATTGTATAATTTATCATTATTAATATGCTTCTTTATATGAAAAACAACTAGTACATTCTCTGTCACAGTCACTTATTTTTTAAGACAGGGTCTCACTATGTAGGCCTGAATGACCTCGCACTCACTGTGTAGACCACACTAGCCTCAAACTCATATAAATCTACCTGCCTCTGCTTCCCAGGTACTGGGATTAAAGGCATACCCCACTGTACCTGACCCCGTCCATGACCAGTTCTTTGTTTGTTTGTTTGTTTTGAAGTTTAGAAAATATTCATTTCTGTAATGTAAACTTATGACCTTTGACCAATTTATTTAAAGGTATTTTAAAAGTGGGTTGGTGTGAAACTTAGTGCAAAATAATTGACACTCTCATTGACAATTGCACCTGTAGTTTTATTTTAAAGTAAATGTTTAAATGGCATTTTATTGATGATCCTTTAAAAAACCTGTTTTCAGATTTGCCAAGAAAATCCAAGTATATAAGTCAACTATGTGCCACTATGGCAAAATGCCTGGGCTAAACAAAAGAAAGAGAGAATTAATTGGTTCATGGTTTCAGGAGTTGCAATCCCTGGTGACATGACCCTGTTGCTTTGGGCATTTGTCCTATCACAACAGAAGCTGTCTCTGTAAGAAGCCAAGAAGCTAAATAGAGAGAGAAGAGGCTGCATCACCTTCAAAGGCAAATTCCTGGTGATGTTACCCCTAGATTCCCGTAACCCAAGGTGAGGACTAAGCCTTTAACATGATGGGTTCTCGAAGGACAGTCCAGACCCACACTATTATTGCTTTATGCCTTTGATGACTGTATCTGGAAACCGGGTTCACGATTTGCATTTACACTGACTGGTGCAACTGCTTTCTGTTCCCCCAGCCCCCCAGTGCAGAGTTACCATAGTAACTCTGGGGATGCTGTCTAATCTCTGTAGAGCAGATTCCTTCACAGAATGTGACTTGGGTGTTTTTTCAGCCCTTGTGGACTGTGCAAATACATGCTGGTGTTGGGCAGTAGCAAGTCTCAGTTTCAGAATAAAGATGGATGCACAGAATAAAGATTTCTCTTAATATCTCCATTATATTACCTCCTCCTGTAATTATATTGTAGACTTTAATTGCCTCCAATAACATTACACTTCATGATGGGCTTATTAACAATTGAAAAATTAGATAATGCTGAACAGATTAATTTTCATTGAAAGTTGACCACCTTGTGTTTGTGTAGACAAGAAATTCTCTTTTAAGATTCATAGGCGTAGTGTTTTGCAAGTACTTCTTTACTCCTTTGACATTTACCACACTCAGCACATAAGGTCTGATCGATTCACCTTAGTCTGAGCTGGATATAAATAATGTGACCTCCCCAAGGATAAAATGAAGGTGCATTTATTATGATATTTTTGCATTAATTGTGTTTGGTGACTTTGATGGTCTGGCACAGGAAACACATTTCTTGACGTCCTTTGGCTAAGCACATTTCCAGATTCATCAAAGAAACTCCAGAGGCTGGGAATTCCATTACTGCCATGGGTCACTCTAGGCCCTTCCTGCTGTCTCTGCTTTGAGCCCATTAATGTAAAATGACTCAAGTTCATCTTTGTGCAGGAGCCATGTGATTGCCCTTCCTCAGAGAGCTGGGGTTTAGATGTTTTTCCTCTCCTCTGGACCTCATCATTTCCATGAGAACTGAAGACAGAAACTAAGGAAAATTAATGAAACAAAGTGGAGAGAAGTCACAGAGGCAAGAGGAGAATATAAGAAATCGGTGTTTACATATTTATCACAGCAGAAAGAAAGACCACACTTAGTAAAGGGGAGAAATCTCATGAACGTGACCATGAACCACTAAAGGTCATGATGGTAGTCACAGCGTAGCATGTCTTAAGTTATTCATAGATAGTGAATGCAAGCTGTAATACATTTATGAGTTCCATGTTTTTCTCCATGCAGCGGGCTGCACCCCTGCTCTTGTGTATGTGCTTCGGTAGATGCCTTTGGTCCGAACTCTTGGTCCACTCTCTTCTTAGAGGCATCCTCTTGTTGTTGTAGGAAGGCCTGCACCCAGTATCTACCAGATCACCCCTTGGGACACTTTGCCCAGCACTATGTGTAAGTAAAATGAGATAAATCAATCAGCTATATAAACTCTTCACTTCTTCTCCCTCCCCCTCTTCCCCCCACCCCTCAGTGCACTGAAAACGTCTCCAAGAATAAAGTCAATCACCTCTATTGCTATAGAATGCTGACTTAAAACCAATGGCTGGGTTTATTCAAAGGAATGGTTTGACTGAAGTACAGAATTCATTTCCTGCGATAGGAAGCTGTTTTCTAGCACACAGCAAGCAGGAATGTGACAACAATTTGGGGGGGTGGAGGTGGAGGCATGCTTATTCATTTTCTGGTTTCCCAGACCCAAAATAATCACATAGAAACTATGCTAATTGCAACACTGCTGTGCCAATTAGCTCATGCATATTTCTAACTAACTCTTACATCTTAAATTAGCCTATTCCTATTATTTTGTATTTTTCCACGAGGCTTGTGGTTTACCAATAAGGTTCTGGCTGGCGGCTGGCATCTTTCTACTTCAGCGGATACATGGTGTCTCCTTGGCTCCACTTTCTTTTCTCCTCTATCTCTGTTTGGAATTCCTGCCTTGCTCTACTCTGCCCTTACGTAGGGCAAAGTAGATTTATTCATTAACCAGTAAAAGCAACACATATACAGAAGGACTTTCCACACCAGGGGGGGTCTTCCTTTCTGTCCTTGTGGGCCACTGGGAAGCTGTGTTCTCAGGTCCTAGAGAGGCAACAAGTTACCCATCCAGCTCCTCAGCTGTCTGCTTAGTGCACACCTCAGACTCGGGAAGTCTGATTCTTAACCTCACATACTCCTCTTTCTGTCTGTTGACACTTCTGGGTCTTTTTCCAGTTCAGGCTGCATTTGTCACTTTATGCTGTGACAAGACACCTAACAGAAGCAACCTGAGGGTGAAGGATTGTTTCGGCTCATCGTTTGAGTCTGTCATGGTTAGGAAGGCATGCCAGAGTTCATCATGGCATGGTCGTCTGGTGTGGTCCCTTCAGCCTGCTCTCACCAGGACAACTGCAGTGATTCTTGTGAAACTCATGCCACGGCACGTCACTCAGACATTCCTCATCAAAACACTTGTAGTCGCTTCCCTGTTCACTTCCCATGTGAAATTTCCAACCATTGCAGGGGTCTAGTGCCCTCTCTGACTGTTCCCTTCTGCTTGTCCACCCTCCACACCTATAAACATCCCCTGGCTTCCTGCTTTACCCATGCTGGCTTGTTCACTGTGCATCTACTGTGAAAATTTTCCTGGGGAGACATGAACAAATATCTTTTCACCACAGATAGAATACTGACAGACTAAAGAAATGACCCTACCCAAGTCGGGCTTGGTAAATCAATGAATGAATTTACTGCAGTTAATTCATCAAAAAATCCGACCCCAGCATGCATAACAACTTACAAAACTGTGTCCCTGGAGGTCCCTGCAGAGCTTGCAAGGCAGCTCAGCCAAGAAACTCTTTCCTGCATTCTTTCTCTGCTTATTAAACCCGAGAGAGGCATCTTGGGAATCTTGGAAGTCTGAGCTTTGTAAGGTTGGTGAACTTCCTGAGTCTTATGAGTTTCCTTCCTCCTTCCTCTCTCCATGGAGGGAATATCCCATTTCTTAGAAAGCAGCTATCCAACAGTCACATGCCCACCCATAGTGGAGGAGAAGGCTCTTTCTGTGCTTGCCTTCATAGGGTACTTTGAGTCTTCTGCAACTGTGTTCAGTATCAGCCTATCAGAGAGATCAAAAGTGAAAGCCCCCTCTACAAGGCCATCCCTTCCCCTCTTTTTCCTGTGTTCCTAGCACATAGAAGCATGACTGGCACACATATGATTATATGTTAGAGGAGTGAGTAGTGCTATGTGGGCCTGTCCCTCTGCACTGCATCAAACCGTTCCATGATGCACAGCCTCGGGGCAGATTGTGGCTCTGTGAAGTCCCAAAAGGCAATGAATACTTGGCCACCCCCACTTTACTCATTACATGAGAAAGGACTTGCTCTAAGCTTAGAACGTACTGAAGATAAAACTAGCACTCTAAGCAAAATAACATGGCTAAATGGAAACCTGTCCACCCTATAGAAATACCAGATGTCGGGAAACGTATGTGTGTATATATGTGTTTCTGGGGATGGGCTCCAGGGCCTCACACATGCTAAGGAAGTCCTCTGCAACTGAACTGAATATTCAGCCCCTGAAAGTTTTGTTAATATTTTATTTATCTGTATGTGCATGTGTGTGAGATTACCCATGAAGGCCAAAGAAGGTGTGTTTCCCCTGGAGTTAGGGTTACAGGTGAATGCATGAGATCCAAACTCCAGTCCTCTGGAAGAGCAGCAAGCATTCTTGGTCACTGAACTATTTCTCTACCTTCTGGTTCACGTGTTGAGAAGTACATTTGGCAGTGTTTTCATTGAAGGCTGTTAGAAACTGTTAGAGAGTGGAACTCGTGTAAAGAAAGACGGAACCTTAGGAAGCAGACATATTTCAAAGAGATGAAAGAGATGATGAGGGGTCAAGCCATTGAAGGAAGCACAGAAGAGAAGACCTGGTGTGTTAAAAGGCAGAAAGATGAAATGTCAAAGGAAGAAAAGTGCTGAATGACAAGCCATCTCAAAGACAGAAGCAAAGCATAGAAGACCTTCCTGAAGGCCATTGGTCCTGGAACTTAAGAGGTCAGTGCTAGTTCCAAAGTACTGTGAGTACAGACATCAAGTCCTGCTGCAGTGGGATTGATCGTGGAAGGGTCAGCTGGGACAGGCAGTGTGATATGAGTACAAGCTACGGACAAAACTGAGGCACAATGGTGCCATAACGAAGTGAAAGATCTACAAGAGTGACCAATGGATGCTCCTCTGTAAATGGAACATATGGATCATCCCTTCCAAGTGTTGGGGAACATCAACAGCTATAAAAGAGCCAGAGGAAGGGGAACTGATGTGAAATGCCGCCTCCAGGGTGTGGTATGGCAAATGTGCTCTTGAGTTTACTTTAGCTGTGAACAACATTCTATCATGGAGGCAGAAAATTCATGAGACATTTCCCATTCTTGTAGATTCATAGGCACTTAATTGTTTCTGGGGAAGGGACTCACAATGCCCCAACTCACCTGAGGTTCCATAGGCAGTTTTTGGCTTTTAGGAGAGGGAGAGATAATTTCTTCAGTAGTGTAGACTCCGTTGAGTAACCCCTCACTCATGCAGCTGTGAGGAATTTGAATGAAACTCAATGAGTCACCAAAAGAGAAAAAAGGAGGATGAACAAGAGGAAGAGGAGGAGGAGAAGGAAGAGGAAGAAATAGAGACCTCACTTATGAGCAGGATGGAGTTTTCATTCTTCTTTCTCCCCAGAGACCAGGCACCTCCTCACGCCACAACTTGGCCACCTCTCAGGGAATCCACTCCTTTTGTATTTTTTTGGACTTTTATTGAACTCTACATTTTTCTCTGCCACTTCTTCTGTTCTTACACTCCTCCACCTCAAGGCATCCTTGCCTGTTGCAAGGAACCGCTTGTTCATTCTGGCCACCCAGAACTGAAATAATCACACAGAAACTGTATTAATTAAATCACTACTTGGCCCATTAGCTCTAGCTTCTTTTTGACTAACTCTTACATCTTAATTTAACCCATATCATACACACACACACACACACACACACATATAATTTTAATCATTATATCACCACAAGGTTGTAGCCTACCAACAAAGTTCCAGCGTGTCTATCTCTGGCAGCGGTGGCTTCATGGCTTCCCCTGACTCGCCTTCTTCCTCCCAGCATTCAGTTTCGTCTTCCCCACCTACCTAAGTTCTACCCTATCAACAGGCCAAGTCAGTTTCTTTATTCACTAATCACAGCACACAGAGAGGACTCCCACATCACTTGCCTCTGTTGTCACTCTGGATAACATAGCTCCAGTGAAGTCAGGAAAAGAGATTGCACCTTGAGCGGCTTTCTGCTTTTTCCGCCTTGTCAGTTTTTCTGTGACAGTGCAGACTAGTCTGTCCTCGTGTGGAGATGTCATCCTGTACAGCATCAAACTTTAACAGCTTCACACAACTCTGACCTCTGGAGAGAAAAGGGTTCTGTAAATACTGTAAAGCCTTCCCTCCCCTACAGCTCTCAGTAAACTTATGAGTTAGGAGTCACAGAGCCAAATGAGAGTGTGCGGGAAGCCTCAAAGATAAACAGGTGTCTATAGCTCACAGACTTAACCCATCATGAGCCCTGGGACTTACAAAAACTGCTTTTCAAATCAGTCTTACTAAGGTATAGTTTTAATTTCTTCCTCACACCAGGTAGACTTTTTTGTTTTTTCAATTGTTTTCTCTCCTGTACTAGTAGTACTTATAGTAATGGAGGATTGCTAATTTGTCAACTGAGCTGGCAATGTGAGAAGGAAGATTGGATTGGGAGATGACTGCAGTGATGCTGGGGTGATGGCTGCGGTGATGCTGGGGAGATAGCTGTGGTGATGCTGGGGTGATGGCTGTGGTGATGCTGGGGTGATGGCTGCAGTGATGCTGGGGTGATGGCTGCGGTGATGCTGGAGAGATGGCTGCGGTGATGCTGGGGAGATGGCTGTGGTGATGCTGGGGAAGATGGCTGTGGTGATGCTGGGGTGATGGCTGCAGTGATGCTGGAGAGGTGGCTGCGGTGATGCTGGGGAGATGTCTGTGGTGATGCTGGGGTGATGGCTGCGGTGATGCTGGGGTGATGGCTGTGGTGATGCTGGAGAGGTGGCTGCGGTGATGCTGGGGAGATAGCTGTGGTGATGCTGGGGTGATGGCTGCGGTGATGCTGGGGTGATGGCTGCAGTGATGCTGGAGAGATGGCTGTGGTGATGCTGGGGTGATGGCTGCAGTGATGCTGGGGAGATGGCTGTGGTGATGCTGGGGTGATGGCTGCAATGATGCTGGGGAGATGAATGCAGTGATGAAAGGTTCACCTTGTATAATAAGGAACTGAGTTTTTAAAGTTGCAGCGCTGGGTCAACAGAAGTGCTAAGATCTCTGGTGCTAGCCTAGCCTACTTGAGCTAGAGACCAGTAAGAAAAGAGACCTTGCTTCAAAAAGAAAAATTTAACAGTTTCTGAGGAATGACACCTAAGCTTGTCCTCTGGCCTCCACACACATGCACACATAGATATGCATGCATGAACACTTACATATATGTATTTCTATTCATGTCCACATATGTGCATGAGTGTGCACACACACAAATAAGTAAATAAAATATGAGTGTGGCCATTGTTCTCAGCCTTCTCCTTTAAAACATTGCATAGTCATGATAACAACTGAGTGTGTGATGAAGTGGTAATGGGTTTCCACAGAGCCAGGTCACTGCTACTTTCTTGTTCCTAAGTAGAAAACCCTCAAGAGAAGAGAAGATGCCCTCTTCATCAATACGGTTCTCACTTTAGCTGCCATAGTGCCAGGATCCCATGATATGCTCAATCTCTACTGATTTCCCACCATATTTAGTCAGAGAAAATGAGCACTGGTTGGTCCCTAGCAGTCTACTTTATTGGTTCTCAACTTGCATAGGAATCATTTGGAGTAAGTCTGACTCCATGTTTGTATAATGAAATCAGGCATAATGTATATCTTCACTAACTTCAAGGCAAACTGAAACACTGATTCATGGACCACACTTTGAGTGGCAGGGTCTGGTGGACTTTGCCTCTCCCTGTGAGTTGACTGTGGGGACCTAGAATCACAAAATGATTATAAGTTATCTTCCTGTATTGTCAAATATGGATGGAGGTCAACTATTTGGCAAGGATTTTAGCAAATATGTTAACATATAGCAATATAAAACCCAAGGATGTTCAAAATGCTAGTTACCCTAATAGTAAAATTAAAAATAACAACTAATATTCATTGGGTTCTTGTTTTAAGTCAGACATGTTGCAAAATATACTAAATAATCACAGAAGTCTTCGGAACATGCACCCATGGGTCCCATTTTGGGTCTTAGGAAAATGAGGCTTACAGCATTTGGTATCTCCTAAAGAACATACACATCTAATGACACCGGAGTCCCTGCCACCACCGTGATATTTTCACACCTCTGAAGTGGGTTCAGCCAATGTTGTAAATACATCTCCACCCTTCTCTGGGACTTGGTTACAGTAAGAAGCCAAGATAAGCGCATTGGAACAATTTGGGAGCGCTTGGCATTTCCAAAGACAGCCTTGTTGGTTATAGAAATACACCTAGAATGACTGGTATTTAATCCTTATTTTCTTCATGATAAGAAAAAAAAGCTAACTCACTTGTTTCTGAGCAGTAACTGGACCATAGCTCCAAGCCCCCATTTTTTTCACTTGTATGTATTTTTCCTGCCAAGCAGCTATTAGCATTGATGGGAAAAGCATCTGTGTTGAACTTCTGGAAAAGACACTCCTGGGTGGACAGTAAATGACTTTCATCCCTTGCGCAAACAGAATTTGAAGTGGTAGCATCAGGAGACACAGAAAGAATGAACTCTTTCTGTGCATTCCAACTCTGTTTCCTAAGAATAGATTCGTCTTTTGTAGCAACCCCAGCACTTAAGAGGCCAGGCAGGAGGAT
>LOEQ01001736.1:111832-129824 GCA_001685075.1 Bramus lutescens
AGAGAGAGAGAGAGAGAGAGAGAGAGGACACTCTGGGCTTAGCATGGCTTTTGAAATGGCTTTTTGAAATCTTAAAGCCCACCTCCAGAGATACATCGCCTCCATCAAGACCATACTTCCTAATCCTTTCAAACAGTGCCACTTCCTAGTGAGTAAGCATTCAAATATATATATGAGCTTACAAGAACCAGTCTTATTCAAACTATATATAAATATATAGGAAGCTTCTACTGTATTAGGTTTCTATGTGACCTCAATGGCCCTTAGTTTTGTTACCCCTCCCTGTATTCCATCCCACACTCCACTCTTCCCTCCCCACCCTGTTTGATCCTCCCGTTCAAGTCCCCAAATACAACTATAACTATTCTATTTCCCCTTCCTCGGGTGACCCAATATTACCCCAATCTCTTACTCTATATCTAACATTTATGGTTATAGGGATTATAACCTGCTTATCAAAGACTTAACAGTTAGCATCCCCATATAGGCAAATACTTATCATATTTGGGGGGTGGGGGTCTGGGTTACCTCAATCAAGATTATTTTTTTCTAACTCTATCCATTTACCTACAAATTTCATTATTTTGTTTTTTAACAGCTGAGTAATATTTCATTGTGTAAATGTGCCACATTTTCCTTATACATTTATCCTTTCATCCATTGATGGACATCTATTCTGCTTCCTATTTCTGGCTATTATAAATAGAGCCACAGTGAACATGACTGAGCAAGCATCTGTGATGCAGAGTCCTTTGGATATATTCCCAAGAGTGGTAAAGCTGGATCTCGAGTTAACCCAATTCCCAGCTTCCTGAATGAATAACCGGCACACTGATTTCCATATTGGCTCTGTAAGTTTGCACTCCCACCAACAATGGAAGAGTGCTCCCCTACCTCCTTATCCTCACCATCATGAGCTGTGATTTTAATCGATCTTGGCCATTCTGGCTGGTGTAAGATGAAATCTCAAAGTAGCTTTGATTTGCATTTCCCTGGTGGCTAAGGATGTTGAGCATATCTTAGTGTTTCTCGGCCATTTGTGTTTCTTCTTTTGAGAATTCTCTAGATCTGTAGCCTATTTTTAATTGGGTTATTTGTTTCCTTGGTTTTTTTTTGGTTTAGTTCTTTATATATTATAGATCTTAACCCTTTGTTGGATGTGGTTAATAAAAATATTTTCCCCTTCTATAGCCTGACACTTTTGTCTGAATGATGGTGTCCTTTGCCACACAGAGGCTTTTAAGTTTCATGAGGTTCCCTTCTTCTACATGCAGCCATCCAGTTTGACTAGTGTCATTTGTTAAAGTTTCCCACTGTATCTTTCTGACTTCTTTATCAAAACTTAGGTGTCCATAGGTGTGTGGATTTATGTTCATGTCTTCAGCTCAATTTCGTTGATCAGTATGTCTGTTTTGTGCCAATACCATGCTGGTTTTATTACTATAGCTCTGTAGCACAACTCAAGTTTGGGGAATGTGATACCTCCAACAGTTCTTCTATTGTTCAGGGTTGTTTTAGCTACCCTGGGATTTTGGTATTTCCATATGAAGCTGAAAGCCTTCCTTCAAGTTCTGGAAAGGATTGTGTTAGAATTTTTATGAGGTTTGCCTTGAATCTAGAGATTGCTTTTTGTAGGATGGCCATTTTTCACTATGTTAGTCCTACCAATCCATGAGCATGGGAGAGCTTTCCATCTTCTGATAGTTTTTTTCAATTTCTTTTTTCAGTATCTGAAATTTTTATATATGTGTGTATATGTGTTTTTCACTTGCATGATTAGAATTACCTCCAAGATTTCTTTTGAGACTATTGGGGAAACTATTGTTTTTCTGATTTCTTTCTTAGTCTATCTGCTATTTGTATGTAGAAAGGTTACTGATTTTTGTCTGTTAATTTTGTATCCTACTACTGCTCTGAAAGTGTTTATCAGCTATAGGAGTTTCCTGATGGAATTTTTGGTCATTTATATATACAATCATATCATCTGCAAATAAAGATGCTTTGACTTCTCCTTCTATTTGTGTTTCTTTGGTCTCTAGTTATTGCTCTAGCTTAGACTTAAAATACTGTATTGAATATGTGTGGAGAAAGTAGACAACCTTGTCTTGTTCCTGATTTTAGTGGAAATGTTTTAGTTTCTTTCTATTTAAGTTGATGTTGGCTATAGGTTTACTGTAAATTGCTTTATTATGTTAAGGTAAGTTCCTTGTATCCCTAGTCTTTCCAAAACTTTTATCTAAAAAGTGGATTTGGGTGTTGGATTTTGTCAAAGGTCTTTTCTACATCTAGTGAGATGATCATGTGATTTTTGTCTCTTTCAGTCTGTTTATATGGTGAATTACATTTATTGATTTAGGCATGTTGAACCATTCCCTGCATCTCTAGGATGGAACCTACTGGATTATGGTGGATGATCTTTTTGATGTATACTTGGATTTGGTTTGAAAATATTTTATTGAGAACTTTTGCTTATAGATTCATAAGGGAGATTGGTCTCTAATTCTTCTTTGTTGGGTCTTTATGTTGTTTGGTATCATGGTAACTACGACCTCATAAGATGTATTGGGCAATATTCCTTCTGTTTCTATTTTGTGGAAGTGTTTGAGAAGTATTGGCATTTATTATTCAAAAGTCTGGTAGGATTCTGTACTAAAACATTCTTGTCTTGGGCTTTTTTGGGTTTTGATTATATCATGGTAAATTTCATTTCTGGTCCAATCTCTTTGGTGTTCTGCATTCTTCTTGTACTTTGATAAGTTCTCCTTCTTTAGGTTAGGAAAATTTCATCTAGGATTTTGGTGAGTATATTTTTTGTGCCTTTAACCTGGGTTTCTTCTTCCTCTATTACTATTATTCAAAGATTTGGTCTTTTCATAGTTTCCCAGATTTCCTGGATGTTTTTTGCCTGTACTTTTTTTTGTTAAGATTTATTGTTATCCTTAACCAAGGTATCCATCTGTTCTCTCACATCTTCGACACCTGAAATTCTCTCTTCCATCTCTTGTTTTCTGATGGTGATGCGTTCCTCTGAGGTTTCTGCTCAAATCCCTAAATTTTTCAGTTTCAATGTTCACTAAGTTTGAGTTTTCTTTAGTAATTCCATTTCCATTTTCACTTCTTGAACAGCTTTCTTCATTTCATTTCACTGTTTTTTATTTCCTTAATGGATTTTATTCAAATTCCCTGTAAAGTCCTTGAATAAAACTATTTTGAAGTCCTTGTCCTGTGCTTCAACTACCTTGCATTTATCAGGGTCTATTGTAGTAGTGTTGCTGAATTCTAGTAGTGATATATTTTCCTGGCTGTTATTGATTGGGTTTTTGTGCTGGCATCTAGGCATCTGAGTAGAATGGCCAGTGAGGTAACATCTCTAGATCATGACAGCTCGGTAGACATCAGCAGTTACAATCTGGTTCATCCTTTTGGGGGCATTTTATTATGTTTGTTGGGTTGGTTTCACTAAAAGTTTCTCATTCAAGAAAATATTGCCTTTCAGCTTACAACCTTCATACCCTCCTCTTGCTATCATGCATTCTGAGGGTTCCCCCGGAGCTCACTACATGGTCCTGCAGTCTACAGAGCCACAGGGAAGCACCCAGAACTCAGGGAACATTATGCTTAGTGATTCATGCCTACAACTGCTTCCCTATGAGTCTGATTCAGGCCATGAGAATGTGTTTGTCTTGCTTCAAAGAGACAGGCAACCTTTCCTAATACAGTCTTACTTCACTACTCCAGCCTCCCTGCATCTTTCTTCACTATTTACTTTTAAACTGTGTAATCCTGTGTTCTGGACAAACTTTATCAATACCCAAAGAGCATTCCTTCACTCAACTCACCGAGTCTATGATGTCAGTGCCATGCCTCATTGTTTAAGCTGAAATAAACTTAGGAATAGGTGGACGCAGGCAGAGGAACCTTCAATCTACCCCAGACCTTTAAATGCTAAATTCAAAACTTTGCCCCAGGACTGCTGGGCCTCCTGTACTAGGAAGTGCCCATTAAGACAGATTTCTTCAGATATCCCCCAGAGCTGGAAGTGGGCAGTTAATGACAAGAAAAATGTGAGAAAACCTGGGCTAATAGACTGCATTTTATAAGCCATTTACTAAGATGTCTGATCTCAGAAACAACATGCAGCATCTCTGTGCCCTGGTCTTCATGGTCACCGGATATGATGTTAGCATCTGCCTCACAGAGTATATGAGAGATACCGAACTGAAGCAGGCTGAACACATCTTCTGAGGTACCTATGTAGCCCATGCTATTGAGATACCTACTGTGCCAGTCACTTCTCCATGGATACTAGAACAGTCATTACCTGGTACAGCTGCACTACAGAGAGACAGGGAAAAGACCCAGAAGGACCTGAGACTTCTCTAGAGTCCCAGATACCCATAAAGTCTTTCTCCCCAGTTACCCTGAAGCTTCCAGTCTTCTCCTGAATGATTTGCAAAAACCTCCTGCCCATGCTTTGTGAAAAGCATCTTTCATACACTGTGATAGGAGTCACAGCTCTTGGTTGCCCCAGACCCAAACTGCACAAATCCTCAAGACAGAGGGGGACTCTCACACCTCCTCCCAAGACTGCTGAAGCACTGTCTTTGACTTACTCTGTCTTCCCCTTGAGATGCTTCCTCCTTGATGTACAAGAAACCATGGGATACTCCCACCATTGCTACACACGTAAATGCACACACACATGTACATGCACATATACACATACACACATCCATACAGACAACTGCACATATATATGCATATTTAAATGTATATGCATATTTACACATATGCATACATTGAACCCAGCACACACACACACATCTCTAAGCTCAGCTCCTTAGAAAGCAACCTTCCTTCACAGACTCAAAGAACTGGGCACAGTCCACTTAGGAACACCCACATTCCTGCCCACTTACTAGTCATGTGACTTCAGAGAAAAGATTTGCCTTTTCTGAGCTTGTTTCTAGCCTATGAGATCACCCTTACACCTACTCTACTTGGAAGTTTAAGCAGTTTTATGAGCTAATAATGTGCATGACATTTGGCACATTTTCTTTGTCTGTTTGGCTGTCATAACAAAACACTGTGGCCTAGGTATCTGTCACAATGGACATTTATTTCCCATAATGTTAGAGGCTGGAAGCACAGGAGCAAAGGGCCAACAGAGTTGGCAATTTTGAGAAGGCTCCGTGGCTGGACTGTCGATAGCTGCCTTCTTCCCATGTCCTCACCTGGCCTTTCCTCTGTGTCCACCCCTTATCTCTTCCTTGCCATGTAAATGCACTAACCCTGGTGGGTTAGGCCCAGTTCTAGGGTTCCTAGAATGCTATCCTGTAACTTGTGTTTGAACGTCTAAACTGTGGAGGAGAGAGTAAACTGAATGAGGTCGATTGAGTGAGCCACCTGTTTACTTTCTGAGGCGATGTGTTTGTTTCACTAGATTCTGCTTTAGGAAAGGACTGATAGTGATTTAGCCAGCACAGTCTGTAAGCCAATTAAAGATCAGTATTCTTCAGTAGCCAAAACAATACTTCTTCAAGTAGCTTTTACAATGGGGAAAATTGCTGACCCGGGATTAAGTATTTAAAATTAGATCCTATCAAAAAAATTAAGTACAAAATTTCTATGCACTATTCTATCTTCACCCTGTCAAGATGAGGCAAAGAATGCAATTAGCTGTGAAACTTGTGTTATAGACACTGGCACTATTTTTAATAAGTGAGGCAGAATCAATGGGTTTAAGTGGCGCCTTTGGGAAACACAGGTGATCTCCAAGGTTGGCGTCCCTGCCCAGGTGATGTAAGTATTTGGAGGAGTGATGTTACAAGGGAGAATTAAAGGTATAAGTATGGAAAACCAATTCAAGAATTATGCTGTCCACGCAGTCATAGAGTAGCCAGGTCGTGGACCTGACACTAGCTTTCACAAAAGGCTGTCGTCAGAAGGAATGACCCAGCCCAGTGCTTGGAAAGCTGAGGCTGAAATATGACACCGTCACAAACTTACACCAAGGCAAGACAGTATCTTTGTCCTGAAGCTATCAGCTCTAATACAGAGCTAATATTTGTGCTGCCTCTTAAATGTCAGTGTATGGACACTCTTTCAGCCAATTGCCTAGGAGGTTCCATGCAGAGCAGCTAAGCTTCACAATCCTATTCAACTGGGAATAGAAAGCAGTCTTGTAGAATAGCAGAGCTAGAAGAAGCCTCAGGCTCCATGTTCTACAGGATAGGAATGCTGGTATCTGATGATGCCAGTCAAGTTGACAAGCTAGCCCTGATTGGTCACTGCAGCCTTGGTCCAGAGAGACCATTTAAATTTTGTCCATGCTAAGCCTTGCTTTAGCCTATTCCTGTATGTTGTTTACCCAACATTTCAGTCATAGCTCCCTTATTGCAGTTCCCTCCCCCTCATCTTTAAGCAATACTATCAAAATAACATATTATGATAAATTCTCTAAAGCAAACCCAGCTGAGGACTGGAGATGTAGTTCAGTTAGTAGAGAGCTTGTCTAGCAGTCACAAAGCCCTAGATTTGATCCTTACCCTACACAAACAAACAGGGTGTGGTGGTTCATGCCTGACATTCTAACACTCAGGAGATGGAGGCAGGAGGGTCAGGAGTTCAAGGTCATCCTCATCTTCATAGCAATTGTGAGTCCATCTTGAGACACATGAGAACTTGTTTTAAAAATAAGTAAACCAGAGCTGATAGTTTACTGATGTGTTAGGGTCATTTTGCTCTAGGAAGCTGAGGCTGAGAGATTGCTCTGACTCAATGGCAGTCTGGACTACATAATGAAATTTTGTCTAAAAAGAGAGAGAGAGAGAGAGAGAGAGAGAGAGAAATCTCAAAAAGCAACTATAAACATTTAAGAATCGAATACATCTATCATTTTTCCTGTCAATAGATGATGCAGGTGAAATTTTTTCAAACAGAAAAGGAAATCAAAACAGGCACAAATATAAAGAGTCCCTTTGTGAGTCTTTTCTTTTTAAATAAAATGACAAATTCAGGGGTAAAAAAAATAGCTTTCTAAAAGAACTGGAAGCGAAAACTGGCAAGAGCTAGAATGTCAGATGACGCTGGGAGAGTGACAGTCACAGTGAAAGAGACCATGACTGCACGGGTGTGGGCGGATTAGCTCAGATGCTGGCCTTTCACAAACACCTGACGCAAACAGCTCCTGGAGAATCATAGTTAAAAGCAGCGTCGAGGTCACCATGCAGATGCCCCACGCTGGAGAACACGCTCTCGGGGCCATCTGCTGCCAGACACAGAACGCCATGCTGCAGACGGTGCCCTCAGCCCCTCAGAGACCATGCCTCACTCCACGCCATCATTTCATGCCGTCGTATCACTTCTCTTTGGGATCTACTCTAAAATATATCAATTTTGAAAGGAGGGTTCTAGAGTAGGAAAAATGTATATAATTTTATCACCAGAGATGCCATACCACTGATTAGATACAGTGTAGAATGAGGGTCAGAAAATGGGACCAGGAAGACGGCTGTCAGTAAAGTGCTTACCATGCAATCATGAAGACATAAATTCAATCCCTGGAATCCATTTATATATATATATATATATACACAAAAGCTAGGGGTGATGAGATGAGCTTGTGATCCCAGAGCTGGGGACATATCAACAGGTAGATTTCTCAGGCTCTTGGGAAGTTTCAGTTCAGTGAAAGACCCTGCCTCTAAAGGTAGATGGTTCTTGAGAGATAACACCTGAGATTGTCCTTTGTCTCTGCAAGTATATGAGTATCTATGTTCACACACACACACAAATACACAAACACACACAAAGTCAGCAAGAACTGTATAGATGGCCCAGTGGTGATAGCAATTTGCTTTATACCCATGAGGACCAGAATTTTAATACCTGACACCCACATTTTTAAAAAGCCAGACATGGCTGTTCATGGCTGTAATCCCACCTAGCATTGCAGGATGGAGACAGTTGCCTCCCAAGAACTCCCTGCAAGCCAACCTGGTTAAAATGGCCAGCTTGCAGTTCAGTGAGAGACTCTGTCTCAAGACAAGAAGAGAGTAGCAGAGGTAGATACGTGTCTTTTTCTTACTCTGACCTCTGAATTCAAGTGAATGTTATAGTTGACCAAATGCTTCTAATTCTGACACCTTAACTTCTCCACCACAATGGACTGGGCCCGAACTGTGAGCTAAAATAAAACATTCCTCCATGAAGTTGCTTTGTGAGGTCATTTTATCACAGCAACCAAACAGTAATGAAAAGCCTGGTGGGTGGCGCTTACAAAACAGTATGAGTGATCTTAATGGCGCTGAACCATATCTTTAAGCATGGATAATGTGGTTAAAAGCATGTCTTGTATATTTAATGTGGTTTTTTATATTTTAATATATTTTATTATCAGAGAATTTCATACATTTTGATCATATTCATTCATCCCCCAATTCCTCCCAGATCTTCTACCCCCACCCAAGTTTATGCTGTCTCTCTCTCTCTCTCTCTCTCTCTCTCTCTCTCCACATCAAATCCAGTTTGTAGTGCTCAGTTACTCAGGTAGGGAAGACTGCTCTGGAGTATAGTAGGTTACTCCAGGTGTCACACTATTAAAGAAAACCATCTTTCCTTTTCCCACCAGCTGTCAAATGTCAATAGCTCCTCAGCTGGGGGTGGGACTTTGTGCCTCCCTCCCTCCTCCATGCTGGGATTGTATCAGACTTGGGTTTACATGAGGTCTTGTGTAGGCTGTCATAGTCTCTGTGAGTTCGGATGTCTATTTCCCTATGGAGCCCAGAAGACACTGTTTCTTTGTAGTCATCCACATCATTAGCTTTTTCAATCATTCCACTCCCTCTTCAGCAGAAATACATGAGCCTTGGCATGGGTGTGGGGAATGTGACATAAATGTCCCACGTAAGGCTGTGCACACCAGCCTCTTCTGTTCTCTGCATGCTAATCAGTTGAGGGTTTTTGTGTTAATTGCCATCTACTACAAGAAGGCATTTCTCTGATGAGCACTGAGCAATACACTAATCTACAGCTCCAACAATAAATCATCAGGAGTCATTTTAATATTATGCCCATTTAGCAGACTTACTACTATTTGCCACTTTTTAAAATATTTTTTTAAATTATACATACTCAGCCAGGCAGACAAAGCAATAAATGATTGCAATCCCACCACTCAAGGGGCTGGAACACACAGATTGCAGTAAATTTACAGTAACACAACCCTGTCTCAAAATAAAGTAAAATTTTACTTACTCATATTGCCACCCCATTCAGTCATAAACAATTTGAGGACCTCCATCTTATATCCTGACCTCTAGTTTCAGGGTTATGTATGTGGCAGCCATGATCTAAGCTTATCTAAGGTCAATGAAGCCTATATTTTTTAGAGAAGGATTACAGACAAGAACAAATAAAGCAAAAATTACCTATGTCTGCAGGGTTGGACAAAATGAACGAGGAGCACAAAAAGCAATCACTAAGAAAACAAGTGAACATAGACTTAGAGCATTCCATCGAATGGCTTTTGGATCCAGGTGAAAAAAGCATGACCCTGAATAAGAGACCTCTAAACAGTACAGGACATAGGGACGAAATCAAGTGAGAGGTACTGCACCAGTCTACTGAAAGAAAATCTCATTTCTGCCAATGAGGGAAAGATAGGAATCAATGGAAATAATGATGCAATATTACTGGAGACCATACCAAGCATGAGCTGTGGTGCTGGCCTGGGGAGGAAGTGACAGCTCTAACTGTAGGAGACAAAAAGCAACATATGGAGAAAGACAAAAATATTCTCCCGAGGGATGCTGCCTCATCAGATGTCAAGAACAGCCTGGATGGAGCCAAGCAAGGTGACTCTGACAGACCTAAGGCCACTGGTGGATCCAAGGGCAAAAGCTGAGGACTGAAACAACCCGTGTCCCTGATGGCTGGAGCAGATGATTCTGGGGGATGAAAGGGAGAGTGTGAATCATTCCCTGATGTTCGCTGTGCCGCCTTGGGAGTGCGACAGCTCATGTAAAAACCCTGAGCACAGTGGTACATGCTTGTAACTCCAACCCTGGAAGTGATACGGCTAGAGAAGCTCTGTTTTATGCTAGACATCCATCTTGATACCCACAAGTGATGTGTCTCTGACTCCAGTCCCTGGAAAACAAGTTCCAGTAACCCTGACTCAGTGGATCCCCACCCAAAAATGTACAGCCATGACTACCTACTTGTTACAATGAGACCAAGTACTTTTTGCTTCTGTAACTCGCTCACACAGATACCCAAAGATTATTTTGTGTTGCTTAACCACTTAACTTGGCAGAAAAGAAGAGTTTTTTGTGTTGATACTGAAGGTCTTTGTGTGGTTTTCCCCCCTAAAATTCTTTCCTCATACCTCTCCTTCATGGCATTCTCAAACTTGGTTCAGCGGTAATTCATTCTGCTAGCAGCTCATCAATAAATCTTTTAATTATTATTGGATTGAGTCTATGGTCTTCTCCCAGGGGTCACAAACTCTATAACAAGAGATAGATAGATATCTGAAAGAATTAGAGATGGTATGCTTCTTAATGATTTTTTGTTTAAAGTATATTAAAATATTCTAGTTATTTTATACATGTCTTAAAAGTCCCATAGTTCCATATAATGCATTGTTACAAATCTATAGGCAATTGAGGTTTGGTGGCTTGGTGAATAGCCAGTCTTCCCTACCTAGGGAGAATTATAAAGGATTCATGATAGAAGGAGACCTATTAGGAGGCTGTGGCAGGCAATGTTCCCATTCTGGACCAAGATTCTAGATGCATCTGGAAACAGAGTTAAAGGGTTCTGCTGGTGAACAGGGTACGCTAAAGTTGGTAGGCACTTTATCGTTTCTTATGGAAGGTACACTGGAACTTGCGTTCCTGAAATTCCTTAATGTCAGCCTACATTTGTAAGCTAGGCTGTTTTATGTTTGTTTATGTCCATCTCTGTATGACTAAGGCAGAGTGAAGACCAGGAAACTGTATACTGAGCTGGGTCACTTGGATGTGTGTAGAACTCACAGTTCTAAGTCTGATTCCTGTTGGGGAATCTTGGCTCTGAGCCTCAGTTTCCTTCATCACCTAGTAAGAACATAACTCTGTCTTTGCAGTTCATGGCATCTCCTGCAGGGGCTTCTCAGAGAGGCTGCTGGGTAGAAGGCTTCCCAGGTGCTCAGTCCAGGCTGGCTGTAGGGAATTGATGATTTTTGAATTTTGAAGTTGGTTAGCTTAGCTTTCATTGAAGTCCAGAATTTTTCAGAAACATAAGCATTGTGAAACATTTGCTATCTGTTATTGTATTCTACTTTCTGTATTAAAAAAATCATCTTTTCCAATTCATTTCCTCATGCCAGTCTTTGGTGTTTTCTCATCATATTGAACTGAAAACCATCTAACTTATGCAGTTTAGGTTGATGAGTGGCAAGGACTGGAGTCACAGCAGAGGGGACAAGCCCTTTCTGGAGCCAGTGTGCCAGGATGTGAAAACAGCCCTCACCCTTGCTCTGTGGCCCTGAGAAAACCATTCAACTTCTCTGTGCTTTATTTCCCATCTCTGAAGTGATGACAACAAAGTCTCACCTCACCGAATATTAAGCTAATAGCTGATAAGCACCTGTAACATTGTGTAATGCACTGAGTCCCAAGACAGGAGATCCTTGACATCGGCATTCCTTCTTCCTGTCCAAATGTGGTATTCAACTCTACTTTGAAAGAATTGGGGGCTGGGAAGATGGCACAGTTTGTAAAGGACTCCCTACACAAACATGAGGACCAGGGTTCAGATAGCAACTTTTCTTGGCACCACTTGTAACCCCAACACTCTCAATGTAGAGACAGGATTCCTGGGACTTCCTGGCTAGCCATGCTAACTGAATTGGCAAGCTCCACATTCAATGAGAGACCTTGCATCAAAAAATATAGTGGAGAATGCCTAAACAGGATAACCAATGTTAATCTCTGGCTGGGCATACACACACAGAATTTTTAAGATGCTGAGTATTTTAAATCCCTCTGCTACTTTCAAGGAACTCTATTTAACAGTAAAAAGACATCCATTCCCTGTTTGATATGGTTTAGTGCAGAAGACTTAAGGAACGTACCTTTTACCCACCATAGTTTGAATTTTAAATCACAATGAGCTTCCCAAACCAAGGGCCTGCCCATTGGTCAGCAGCCCGTGTTTGAAGAAATGCTTTCTGAGACCATCTTCATATGTCTGTCAGGTTCAGTTAGAATATGTACTTCTCAGAGTTGTTTTCAGGACTATAGAATAATGTGTACAAGATGCTGAGAGACAGAGTGTGCTGTTCCCTCCACCCTTGGTTGCCATGGCTGTTTCACACATGAAATTTCTTATGATGTCCCTGGGTTCAAAAGTTAGAGGTTGTGGAGAATGTGCTTGGAGGAGAGTTGCAGAAAGATGATGGGTCACAGAAGGTGGCACTGTTCATGTGACCCTTGCCCCAGCCAAGGGTTTGCTTTCCTTGTGAGTTTTATCTGGGAAGAACACACTTGGGAAATAGCAGTGCTACTCAGTGCTTCCTCACGCACTTCCTCCTGTACTCACTGCAAGGTAAGAAGGGCGCAGAGTCAGAGTGAACTAGCCCCAACCCTACTCAGTTGCCGGAGGGATCTGCACAAGCTGTCACCCCTGCTTTTTTCTTCTTTTAAAATTATGCAATATTTTAATAGATGTTTTCACATTGTGCCTAGGATTCCAGAAGCACTGGATTTTGTTTATTGTTTCCTTTATATCCAATATTTCTTTTTCCTAAAGAGTTTAATTCATTGAACAAAAATGATGGATTTTATTAAAATATTTTCATACATGTTTTCTGCCATATTTAACCTTGATTACCCTCTTTTGCTCCCACTGGCCATTGTCCTCTCAAATAACCCATTCTCTGTGTGTGCATTTTAAATATAGATCCCATCTATGAAGGAAATCATGTGATGCCAGTTGTAGCCAGAAGCTTTTCTCTGTCCCATCTGGTCCCACTGGGCCAGTTTCTCTCCTGCTCACAGGTCCCTGCAGCTGCTTATAAAATAATCAATCAGAAGCTTAATATTAATTTTAATTGTTTGATTCATAGCTCAGACTTATTACTAGCTAGCTCTTACATTTAAATTAACCCATATCTAATTGTTTATATTTTACCACAAGGCTTGTGGCTTGTTACCTCACATCTGGCTTCTCCAGCTGCTGCTGACATCTCTCTACTCCACCTTCTTTCTCTCTGTATTTCTGCTTGGATTTCCCATCTAGCTATATTCTGCCCTGCCATAGGACAAAGCAGCTTTACTCACCAACCAATAAAAGCAACACATATTCACAGCATACAGAAGGACATCCCACATCACCAGTCTTTCTGACCCTACCCTACTTTACTCCCAATGAAGCTCCATAATGATCCTTTCATATCATCAGTACATCTAAACTAAGGCCGCCTATATTTTCTCAGCTTCAGATGGAAAGCACCTGGTAAGCCACTTTCTAGGGTCTTCTATGCATCCACAATCCTGCATTCCCTCATCTGTAATCAGCTGACGTGAATGGTGACCACCAGGGGAAGTCCCCTTCTACTCTCTCCATTGCCTGAATGGAAACAGATCAGGGAAGCAGGATGAGAAGTAAGAAAGCATCCATGAGGTTCACTCCCTTCCCAAAGCCCTCCTTACCCAGGTTTTATTGATATCTTCTTGCTGGATTAAAAAACCACACAGTCAGAAAAAAAGAGAGAAAGAGCGTAATTTTCCTTTGTACGTGAACTTGTCAGAAATATTTCTGTTCCATGACCCTAAACTTTGAAATGTTCTGAGTGATTTTTACAGATGTAAGTAGGAAAAAAAATCATCCACTGTATTTGGAGCCAACAGGATAGGGATGGGGAGATGGACAGAAGAAGGTGATGTCAAGATAAATGTGGCCCAGGACAAGGCAGATGAAATTCATTGTTTTTAAAAAGAATATATTCTCTCCTTTCTCTCCCTCCCTTCTCTCTCTCTCTCTCTCTCTCTCTCTCTCTCTCTCTCTCTCCATGTGTGTGTATATGTATAAGTATACGTGTTTGATTTTTGGAGGAAGGGAAAGATTGCTAGTGCTCCCTGAATCCTAGTTATGAAATAATATGAAAGCATTTGTATTGTCAAAGAAAGAATTCAGAGACTACAATGATGTGGGAATTAAGGAAAGAGACTGCTGAGAACTTCCAAATTAGCTCAGCAACAATTTCTGTAGATGAAGCCAGAAGTCTGCCTGCAACATAAGACCTAGATTATGTCTGACCCATGCAAATGACTCTCAAGTTCTGGGGCGGGAGGACGGGGGTATTTGGCCAGCATTGGGGTTCTAGAACAAAATTCATACATCGCTATGGTAGTGAAATCAAGTGCTATATAGACACATGGTGGTCTTGTTTTATTTGTTTTAATTTTTTCTCTGAAATTATCAGTAATCCTTTAAAGCCCACTAGAAATGATGCTTTCTCCTTGAAACGTCCCGCCCCCAGAGGGAAATTCCCATCAGCATTCCCCATGGGATGGACTTGCTCGGAGTGTTCCCTGAAAAACCTTGCATTTCTCCTCAGCTGTCATGCTCCTGTCTCAGTCATGACCTTTATGGAAATGAGAAAAGGAATTAACTCTATCTCGTAGTCAAGGTCAGAATCTGGCTCTGAGGATTTCATGGACAGTGAGTGGAGCTCACGAGATCCCTTCATTGTCCTGTAGCAAGTTGAAGAAATCTTGCTTCTCCCATGTGAGGCCCCAGAAAAAAAGGGCTCATTTTTAGTTTTGTTCTTCACCTAGAATCGTATCAAACTGAAGGGAAAATTCCCATATTGTGTAGGCAGGGTGAAAGCCAGTCCTGCCGTTGGACAGCTACATTTCCAGGGCTGATGTTTGAGTTACTTCTTTCCCTTTGCAAAAGCTCCAGCACCATTGTCCTGTTTCTCAGAAATGGCACCTCCCTCCATTGTGTTCCTTCCCCTGTTCTTGAACTTGCCAAGGCTGCCCCTCACCTTGTTTAGTGAGGAAATGGCTGTGGGGCCATTGTGTCCACTCCATAAGCTGGAAGTCTATCCGTCCACTGAGAAGTGCTAGTGAAACACTCTGGCTTGTTTTGGCTCAGGTTGGGATCTTGCTCCCATACGGGAGGGTTGGGCCCAGGTGAGCCAAAGGTTAATAAGCCTTCGTTTTTGATTACTCATATTTACCTCAAGTCTGGTCTTCCTGGGGAAGGGATTTTTGTCAATGAGAGTCAGGACAGATCATGAAAAGACTCATGGTCACCAGGGGGAGCAAAATTTGCATAACTTGACAATGGAAGAACAAGTTATTCCATGTTTAAATGCCCAATGAACACAGATGTCCCTGCCATGACACCTCAGTGTCTTCTCTATTGATATCAACTTATTCCTACACTGCTTATCCCATAGACCTGTATGCAACAAAAATACACTTGCAAGCCCTAAAACATCTATTCTTGCCTGCTTCAGGTAACTAAACTCATGTAGTTCTCACTACCCGGAATCCCAAGTGAGCTTTGTCTTTCTATTTTTTAGCATATAAGAGACAAGCTTAATTTTTACATTGCCACACATGATTGTCATTGCATTTTGATTATGGCCCTTTGGTTGGAACGAATGTGTCTTGGGCTCAAGATGGCACCTTACAGTACAGAATTTGACTCCCAGGGACATCAGAAAGTCCAGCACACAAAAAGCACCAAGTGACAGGAAGTGTTTCACAAACTCCTCTCAGTGACACTTTTGGGAGCCTTTTCCTGTGACCTTCATTCTACAGTTCAGCAGAGGTAGTAACAGGTTGGTCTCTAGAGGCCCTGATAATCCCTGGTCCAGTTGTTTGTGGGAATTGGCCTCAGAAAGGAATCCCTGTATACCAACTGAAGAGTACTTCCTTTTAAAGCCCCAGAAGGAACCACCTCTGCCCTTGCTGGTGGGACGGAGCTGATACAGGGTCAGGGGACAATTGTTTGTCATTACTTTCTGCTTCTTTACCAGATCCTTTTGCACTTCGGTGGCTCGAAGCCCTTGGAAGGGTTCCCAGAAAGAGGCACCCTTTCCCCACATTCCTCTGTGCCCTGATAGTGAGATTATCAGGCACACTCACCTGCCCCTGCATTTCCTTCCTGCTCAATTTAAATCAACAGTGAGCTGTTGTTCTTTTGACTAGGAGCCAGTCTGTACAAAGGAGGCAGGAAGATTGCTTCTATCTATATGCAAATACGCTGAGTATTCTCCAATCTCCCAGAAAGTTTCCTTTTAACCAAATGACTTATACTTCTCTTTCTTCATGTATAAAATTAATGGTGAGAGGAGAAATAACCCGAGTGCCCTTCTAGTACTGTAAGTCCGTGTTATGATCACTAGGGAGGGTATGATTTGCACACAGTGGACAATGGGAAAAGAAACAAGTCACATCAAGTTTACACGCTCAATAAACACGGAAGTGCCTGCCATGACACCCAAGCATCTTCTCTACTTGATGTCAGCTATTCCCACTCTGCCTGTATCATAAACCTGTATGCAACAAAAAATACAAGCCCACTAAAAAAATCCCTAAAGCGTCCTGCACTTATCTGCTCCAGGCAGCCAAATTCATGTTGACCTCACCACCCTGAAGCCCAAGTGGATTTTGTCAGTCTAGTCTCTTTTGTCTGTTTTATTAACTAGTTTTTAGTTAGCATACAAAATATAGGCTCCATTATAGCGTTTTCTTACATGTTTATCATTGTGTTTTGGTCATATCCATCTTTTCCATTGGCCTCCCTTACCCTACATCACTCCTGTTCACCCATTGCTCCCCCTATATAGCTCTCCTCCTGTTTTCATGATTTTATTACGCATGTGTGTGTGTTTGTATATATATATATATGCAAACATTTCTAAAAATAAAAATGTGATATTTGTCTTTCTTAATCCCTCCTGAGTCTTTCTCCTGTTCCCCAATCCCTACCCTTTAGGTTTCCGCTTTTCTCCCATGGTCCCCTTTCCACAGTTATGTCATGTCATGTATATGTATGTACATATATATTAAATCTAGATTCTACATCATTTCTTGGCAAATGTAGCATCTATTCTGATCATTTTAAAATCTGCTATATCCTCTGTCCTTCTGTTCTTAATGACTCCCATTCTGTCTTCAAAGCGCTACTCCAAAACCTCCCTGGGGGCTATTTCTGAGTGTCTATAGCTCTCTGTATACACATTGCACAGTGCTTTCAGTATTGCCGTGGCTGTGTACATGGAAGCTCAACCAACTACATTGAACGCTGTTCAGTCTCTTGCTTCCTGACCCCAGGATCCAGCACCACACTCCTAGTATATTAAGCTCTCAATGACTTAAGCCCAGGTGGAATATATTCCACTGCTTTTAGCCCTAAATGCAATACAGTCAATTGTATATCTACAGTCAGTGCCACAGAATACTCAGGTGAAGCTTTGGGCAGTTCTGCTTGTGGGGTAATTAGTTTGTTTTCATTACTTAAAGACATTAAAGGGCAGATTTTGCAGGAGACTCGGGAAATAGGCTCAAGGTCAAGGGAGAAATTACATTCTACCTTAAACTGCCTTTTTTATTTAAGCATGTTCCCTGTTAGCACTGTTTCGTCTAGCAAGGATAAAATATAAATCACAGAAGATTCTGACTGGTCCCTGTGATACTGGGCAGACTTTCAGGCTTCATGAAATCTGAGTGCCAGCACATTCCTACACCTCTTTTGCAGACCAACAGAAACAGCTCTATTCCTCCCCCCCTTTTTTTTCCTTATTCTTTCCTCCAATAAAGATATGAAAGCACAAATTTTTATAGATTCTGTAGTCCTTTGGCAAGCAGCTCACACTATCCTGCTGTGCTCTCGGCAGCAAGAGGAACACAGTGAGGCAAATCAAAGGATAGTTTGGGCAATGCTGTCCAAGAGAATATTATTATTATTATTATTATTATTATTA
>LOEQ01001736.1:142179-160472 GCA_001685075.1 Bramus lutescens
CAAGAACATGTGCTCAGCTATGTTCATAGCAGCATTGTTTGTCATAGCCAGAACCTGAAAACAACCTAAGTGCCCCTCTACCAAAGAATGGATAAGGAAAATGTGGTACCTTTACACAATAGAGTAGTACACAACAGAAAAGAAAAAAAAAGAGATCTTGAAATTTGCAGGCAATGGATGGAGCTAGAAAACATCTTTTTGAGTGAGGCAACCCAGGCCCAGAAAGACAATTATCACATGTACTCACTCATAAGTGGTTTTTAGACATAAAACAAAGAAAACCAGCCCACAAATCACAATCCCAGAGAACCTAGACAACAGTGACAACCCTAAGACAGACATGCATGGATCTAATCTACATGGGAAGTAGAAAAAGACGAGATCTCCTGAATAAATTGGGAGCATGAGGACCATGGGAGAGGGTTGAAGGAGGAGGGGAGAGGAAGGGAGGGGAGCAGAGAAAACTGTAGAGCTCAATAAAATCAATTTAAAAAAAAAGAATTTTACCGCTCTGGAACTTTGAGCCAACCCCAAATTAACTTCTTTCTTTGATAAGTTGAAAAAAATAATTTCTATCTTGTTAATCAAGAAGAATTCTGTTTTTGTTAAGTTATTATAAATTAAAGTGTTTATGACAGTCAGTTTCCACTACTGAAGCAAACACCTGAAATAATCTTTCTTCAAGGGACAGGAGGAAGGCAGGGTTTTTCTCTGTAGCTCTTCCTGGCCAGTAACTCATTAGTCAATGAGTTGGCTCCAGATTTAACTACCACACTCCTGCCTCTGAATTCTAAGTGCTGGAGTCACAGGCATGAGCAGCCACACCTGGCATCTGCAGTAATCTTAAGAGCAAACTTTTCCTTGGTTTTGCTGGTTTTATCTATGACCTGGTAACCCTCATCCTGGGCCTGTGGTGATGTAACATGTCAAGCAAGATGCTTGTAGTCAAGCAAGATCACACTTAAAGGAAAGAATACAAAAAGCAGAGAAGTGTCCCCACTGTCCTAAAGACTTCCCACAAGGTTCCACTTCCCCCACAATCCCATAGCCTCTCCTAGCTCAGTTTCACAACTAAGTCTTTAACACATGAGCCTTTGGTGGACACTAAGATGCAAGGCATAGCAGGGTTCTTTATTGTTTATTTCTTACTCCCTGATACTTTCATACATGCACATAGTGAATTTCTATCTTCCTTACCCCCATTACCCTCTATCATCCACCTCACTGAAGCTTTTCTTCTTCCCCTCAAGCACCCTTCTTAATTTCAGAGTGTGTGTGTGTGCCTGCATGCTTGTGTGTGAAGGAGAGACAGAGACAGAAAGATCCCCACTGAATTTAAACAGAGTTGCCTGCATGATCATGGGTGGAAGGTTATTTAGTGAAGCATGGGAAACTTACCAGTGATTACATTGGAATAAAATAATGTCTGTTACCCCCACCACCATTAACTGTCAGGTAACGGTAGGGCCTCCTAAACCCTTTCTCCTTCTATGACAAGTTGATGAGCCCAATCTTGTACAGATACCAGTGTTGCCATGAGTTTATGAGCATACTGGCCGCATTGTTACCAGGAGATACTATATCCCAACTGTCCTCCTCAACCTTTTACTCTTTCCATCTTTATGCCCCTCCCCTGCCCACTGGCAGAGTCCTGTCCACACCCATTTAAAGCTAAGCACCCTACGGATCCTTATTCTCTGCACGTGAACCAGTTGTGTCTTTATATTAACCCCATCCACTGCTGCAGGGCTTTGCCGTACTTCCCAATGTTACACGTCAGGATAGACAAAGCCCTAGAAAGAAAGGTGTAGGGCTCCGACCCCTCACATAGCAGAAGCTGTTCCACACAGTGCGACTGTCTGACTAATGAAAATGTGGTTTTTTTAAGAATCCAACTTCCCTGTGTTTGATTAAAACTTTCTTGAGATACATTCACGGCCCTGTTCAAATAGGACATAAATAGCAACACTTGACACTTTCTAAGAGACCCAGGGTCATTGTACTGTAGTTATGGTGGCACATGCTGTTCCCAGCAGTAGCCTTAAGGCCTCAGGTATAGAGAGCGTTGCTGCCATCTGTTTGCCTGCTGCCTCTTCACTTCTTTTTATGAAGCTCTCTGGGGAATAGTGGCAGTTTCCCAGCGCTGACATATAAGACTGAGATTCTCAAATGAAAGACTTTCTCCTAAATTAATGACTTTCCTATAATCCTGTACATTCTCAAAGTCACCAACAGCAATGGTAGACCTCAGAAGGTTTTAGAATGAAAAGTCTCAAAAGCTACCCCTAATACACTCAATCAGAGTCTACAGTCTCGATGATTTGTTTTGTTTGTTGTGTGTAGTTGCACTTGGGTGTGTGCATGAGGGATGGTGTACATGATTGGGCATGCCCGTGTTCAGTCTTACATGTTGTTTTTCAGGCACTATCATATCATCTGACCTTTTAAGACTGGGATTCTCATTGGCTTGAAACGTGTCATTTGGAATCCTCCGGTCTCCACATCCCCAGCACTGAGATTGTAAGCATAGACTACCATGCAGGAGGTCTTTATGTGAATTCTGAAGACCAAACTTAGATCCTCAAGCTTACTCAGCAAGCACCTCGCTCACTGAGCCATCTCCTAGGCCTCCTTAGTCCACATTTAACCAAACTCCACAGACAATCACATGCCCAATGAAGTCTGAGAGGCCTGACTGAGACAGCTTCTTCCTGTTCAACTTTGCTGTCCCTTTGTAAGCCTGTAAGATACAGCTCCAGTGGACTCGCTCTTACTCCACTGACACTGAACTTACTGGAAAGCATATAGAAAATTTTTAGTTTAAGTAGTAACTATGTTCATTGTTTAATGTTATATACCATTGTTATGTTTTCTTTTCAGTGTGTTCTGAGTTCCAACATGATAAAGGGTTACATTTTCTTTGGGACTTAGCCATTTCAAAATTTGAAATGTGGGGGAATGAAGGAAGTGCTTTTCTGAATTCTGTTTAATTCAAAACTGTGTGTGCATGTGTGTGTGTCTATGTGTAGTCTCTCTGTGTGTATGCAGGTGTAGGGGTATTTCTGTGTGTCCCTATGTATATACATGTGTGTGTGTGCATGTGTGTCTGTACTTTATGTGGTATATGTATGTGTGATGTATGTGGTGTATGTGTGTATGTATGTGTTGCTGCACAGGACTTGTGTATATGTGTGATATATGGGTAGTGAAGTGTATGGTGTGCATGTATGTGTGTTGTCTAATTTGCAAATTCTTTGTCTTCAGGAACATGTCTCATTCATGTATATTTCTGTACCTTCTTTCAGCAAATGCTCAAAAATCATCATACAGGTCAGGCTTAGTGGCTCACATCTGCACCCAGCATTTAGGAGGCTAATGATCAAGAATTAGAGGTTGCCCTCATCTATACAGCAAGACTTTGTCTCTTAAAAAGCAAAGAACAAAACAATGTATATTTAATTAGATTAAGCTGCAAGGAGAAAGATAGGAAGGAATTACCTTTTGACTCCAAACAAAGAGTCCTAATTTTTTTCCTAACAAAATAGGCTTATTTCATTTTATTTGTTGATCCATTCCTTCTTTCTTTCTTTTTAAATTTTATTTATTTAAAACCACTTTTATACAATATTTGAGCTGATCCGGTTGGCCTTAGTTTCAATCCCTATCTTCCATTAGAGCACCAAGTCTTAGAAGAAAGATGTGGAAAAAAGAAAGAAGAGTTTGCTTTCTGACTTCCTCAGCATTTAGATTTTTGTCCATCTCCATAAAACTATGAAGAGAATGAAATTGTCCATTTTCAACATGTTGGCTGCTCAGACTGTAGAGAGTAAACGTGCTACTTGATCATCATTACCACTATTATTATTAATATTATGATTATTTGAACTCTTCACTTTTTAATTTATATAAGTCAATGAAAGTTTAAACTCTTTCCATCTTTTTGGAGGATATTACAGAATACCCTTCAAAAGACCTTCCTTATGGGTGATTCCAGAACTGTGATGTGTGGCTGGAGCCACCCTCTACAAGCCAATCAGACTTACTAGTAATTATTGAGATGGTAAAACAGAGAGCCTCTGTCAACCCAATATGTACCACAAAGTTTCTTACCTGCACCTGAGTAAAAGGATCAAATAGAAAATCACTCACTTGCCATTGGTCTCTGATTTTTATCAGAGGAGCCAAGATAATGACAAGCTTCAAAGATAACCTCCAAATTAACTCAATGACTTTTACTTTTTCTCTCCTTTACTTAAGACTGGATATATTCCTCAAAGTGAAACCATGGGAATTCATAGGAAGGCTATTTCATAAGTCTAGAAAGTTTAACTTTCCCAGCTTAATCTCTCCCTCAGATGCTCAAATCCTCGCAAAGCTATAGAGATTGATTGAAACTTTAGGTCAGCAATGCACTGATAATGGCTAACAAAACTTCAAGTAAATAGGACAGATCTATATGTTTTCAACATCCCAGCAACAATGAGCTTCTGGAATCTGTGCTACCTTCATTAATATTCTCATATACTGTGTCCTTTGTGATTCAACAATTGTTTCCAAACAGTAGCAAGCTACTGCAAGGCCATGCCCCAGGCTTTTTATTTCTCTTCCACTTCACCACAGCACTAGGCAGAGTTGGCCCCTAATGACCTCTCGATTGATCATTCAAAACTCGCGCTGTGTGTGAACTGAGGATTCGGTGATTTACACAGGCTTAAGTGAGTTGTTTCCCGGCTCCCCTTGAGAACCTGCTTTCTTCTATGTCTGAATCTCTTTGTTGATAACAGCCAGAAAATTCTTGGTCATAACCTACTGGTCCAAACATGCAAAAATGAAGAATAGTTGTTTTATTTGAAGACTTTTGTTTGTGAGAGTCATCTGTTCTCTTGTTAAACAATTTCTGGTATCTCTGTGGTTTGAAAGCATTCAACACCATCTGCCATGGGAGCATGTCCCCATGATGAGGGTAAAGGAAACTGAGGCCACAGTTGCATTTAACTAAAACCTAAATTTGTTCTTTGCCCTTAGACAAAAGCTTCTCCTGGGCAGAGTTTTATTTTAAAAGAATAAGATTAGTAATAAGGTGTTCATGGTTTCTGGGTTCTATTTAACCTGTAGGTAATTTACAAAAGGTATGACTTACAGAGACCTGGGCTCAAAATAGGAAAGTCCAAAGCATGAGTCATTCTAAATCTCTGTTGCCTTGACTTTCCCAAATAAGGATTTGTGAACATGGGCTCTCTACCATTAAAATATCCAGGAAAGAAACATACTTAACTAACCTATTCATTCTAAATCTCTGTGCTTATCTTGAATTTCAGAAGTATTTTACTGTGTGAAAATACTGAATACTTACTTCAAACACAAGTAAGATTTCTTTCTTTGTTTTCAGTGGGGTGGGGAATGTATATGCACATGCGTCTGAGCAAAAGCATATGTGGAGTTTAACACTATCACTCTCCATCTTATTTCTTGAGATAAAGTTTCTCACTGATCTTGGGACTTAACAATTGTCTAGATAGGAAGGCCCAATTTTCTCCTACCTCCTCCTTCCGGTTCTTGGATTGCAGCTATGCGCAGCTATACCTAGCTTCTTACAAGGGTGCTGCAAATCTGAGCTTGGGTCATCCTGCTTTTTCAGGAACCTCTCTTCCCACTGAACCATCTCACCAACTCCTCATTCATTCTTTTAACGCTTAATACTGAATGATTCATACGAGATTCATTCTAAGTAGAATACATTCTGAAGTTAATTGCTTCATTTTACAAATTGTACTGCTTCTTATTCAAAAGTGAAAGCCATTTCCTCCTCTTTGTCAGGCATCCCAGTAGATCAGATGTCACTTCATCCACAGTGAGGCAGCAGCCTTCTCACGCCGTTGCCTCTAAAAGCACCCTCCCCTCCTGACTTTGCCAACTGAAAACTATTTTATTGATCTAGATGCATCAAGGGTTTCAGATGACCCTCAGCTTGTCTAACCTTTCTGGCAGTGACTTTGGTAATCTCTACCTTTACGTAAACGGTGAGTGTCCCTGGAACAAAGCCTTGTCTTCAAATAAACACTTTGTGGAGCTCAAAATATCCAAGACTCAGCAAGCATCCCCAAAATTATTTCTTAGTATATGAGGGGCAAAATATCACAGAATTTTCATGTTTAAAGTTGAACATTTTTGATTAACAGCCCCATTTTGAAATGAATCAGACATTACATGACCCAACTTCATACAGATTTTCATTACATTGTCAAGTATTGGGATACCTCCTCAAATAGAAAAGAACTTCTTTCACTACATGTAGATAAGAGACATATTCATTTTAGTGTGACATAGCAATATATTCTTTGAATCTAGTAAACGCTAACAAGTTTTACTAATAAATTAGTGTGTGTGTTTGTATATATATATATATATATATCCGTATGTGTTTGTGTACACATGCATATTATATGTTACTTGTAGGGGGATAACCTGTGTATATTTGTGCATATGCATATAGAGCCATATAACAACCCAGGGTTTACTTCTTTAAGTGCCATCTACTCTGGGTTTTTTTGCTTGTTTGTTTGGTTGGTTGGTTGGTTGGTTGGTTTTGGTTTGGTTTGGCTTGGTTTGTTTTTAATTTGATTTCTTAAGACAGCGTTTCTCTATGTATTACTGTCTAACCTGAAACTCACCATATAGACCAGATTGACTTCGTACTCACAGAGATCTACCTCCCTCCGCCTGTGTCTCCTGAGTGATGGTATTAAAGGTGTGAGTCATCATGCTCAGGCAATCTTGTTTTGGTTTGTCTGTCTGTTTGGTTGGGTTTTTTTTATATATATTTCAGCTTCATTTTAATCTTTCTTTTCAATTTTTAATACAATATCTTTGGTCACATTCCATCACAGATACTCCACTTCTTCCTACCCACTCAACTTCTTGCTCTTTTTCTTAAACAAAGAAAAGAAAGAAAAAAGAGAGGAGGAAGGGGGGAGGGAGGGGAGAAGGAGGGAGGGAGGCAGAGGCAGACAGATCTCTGTGAGTTAGAGACCAACTTGGTCTACAAAGCAACTTCCAGGACAGCCAAGACTGTTACAGAGAAATCTGTCTCAAAAGAGAGAGGNGGAAGGAAGGAAGGAAGGAAGGAAGGAAGGAAGGAAGGAAGGAAGGAAGGAAGGAAGGGACAAGACAAAACAAGCATGGAGTCTGCTTTGTGTTGACTAACAACAATTCCTGAGCAAGGCTTGCCCTGAAGTGTGGTTGATATACCCATTGGAGAAAACTGCTTTTCTCTCTCCCAGTAAGAATCAACTGTAAATAGCTTCTTGGTTAAGGGTGGAACTTAATGTCTGCTTCCTCTTCTCCTTGCTGGGATTTTGTCTGGTTTGAAGCCGAGCAATTCTCATGTAAGTTGCCACAGCCTCTGTGACTTCACCATCCTTTTGTATCTGGAAGATGCTGTTTCTTTGGAGTTATCACCACCTCTGGCCCTTAAATCCTCTACCTCCTCTTCCACATAGATCACCAAGCCTTGAGGGAAGGGATGTGTTAAAGATATCCCATTCAGGGTTGGGCGCTCCATGGTCTCTCACAGTCTGCACATTGTGTTAATTATCATCTACTGCAAGAAGAAGCTTTTCTGATGCATGCCGGAGCTGATCTTCTTTTGCCTGGAGCTCACCATACAGGCTAATCTGGCTGATGAAAGACGTCCAGGGATCCTCCTGTCTGACCTCCACTGGAGTTACTACTGTGCACCATCACAGTTAACATTTTACATAAGTTGTGGAGGTGGAATTCAGGTCTTTGTGCTTATTGACTGAGCCTTCTCTCCAGTCCACAAGGGCTTTATTAACAGATTGCAGTCTGCATAACTCTGGAACAGTGTTCACGTGTGGAAACATCTCTTTGCCCTTTTACATCACAAATACAGCTTTTCTTAACATTAATTATAAAGGTTGTCACACATAGTAAAAAGCTGAAAGAGTGTTAGGAAACACTCAAATCCTATCTCTCATAGTCAATGTCAAGATAAAGGTGCCATCTCCTATATCTGTCTGTGGATCCACCTACTAGCCTGTTGTTATTTGATGTACCTTAGAATTAGCTCCAGGCAGATGTACATTTCCCCCTAAAGACTTCAGCAGGTTAGGGCAGTTTCTCAGAAAAAGAAAATCATGACAGCTGGTTTTCAGTATCATAAGCCACTCAAAATGCTAGTCTGCTCATACTCATCCCTTTTATGATCTGCTGTTCTTCATCTCCTTGTCCCTTCATCCCTTACTCACTTGGGCCTGGTCCTACCTGTCCTTGTCACTGTGTCCCCATCTGTGTCTTTGCCCACCGATCGTACTAGCTTGTTAGTGCAACCATGAATGAGAAGGAGCTGTGGAAGCCAAGGTCCCTTAGCTGTGTGGTATACATGGTATACAACCCCTGTCTGCAGACCACTGAGAAGCCATAGAGGACTATATGCTTGGAAATGCAAAGGGAGTTGTCAAAGGGACCAACACCATATCTAGGGCATAGCTGGATCTTAGTAAACCTGTACAGAATGAAACCAGTAAGGAAGGAGAAATGGAGGGGACATGGAGAAGGAAGGAGAGAGAGCCAACCATGGCCAAGCTCCTCAGAGGGGCTGACAGTTTGTAAAGAAGTTTGGTAAGAATCATCTCAGCAGAAACTTCTCCCAGTGCCCCTCCCCCCGGTAAACACCTTCTCTTCAATACATTCATAGGAACCAGTCTGGCAAGAATTAGAAACTGAAAGAACCTTGGACTTTTTGCCACTGAAATTTGACTGGAGTGACTTTCCTGGGAATGAATGGGTAGCATTTCTAAGTCTCAAATCTTCAGTGATCTTAAAGGAGACTGATGAAGGTACTTGAAATTTAGGCAGAGGCCAAGGGGTGGTAATTGTGGAGTTGTTAATGCAAAAAAAAAAACCGACATGAACAAATGGCTTTCAGTTACTTGTACCAGTACTAATAAGGACGATGTCTCAGCACACCACGTAGGGAAAGAGCATGGTAAAAATATGAGAGAGAGAGATAGAGAGAGAGAGAGAGAGAGAGAGAGAGAGAGAGAGAGAGAACAAGAACATGAATGTGTGTATGTATGTAAGAGAGAGAGAAGGGGGAGAGAGAAGAGAACAAGAGAGAGAGCAAGAGAGAGAGAGAGAATATATGGAGTCAAACAAGCTTGTCTGTCATTTCTCAGATTCCTCCACCTTTTTGTGAGATGTAGCTCTCCCTGGCCTAGAAACTGCGAAGCAGGCTAAGCTACCTGGCCCATGAACCCCTGGGATCTATCTCCACCTTTCCAGTTCTGGGATTATTCCACAGCAGCATTTTGGTAATACTGGTTCTGAGACTAAATTTGGAACCTAAATCTCTCAGATATATCCAAGAAATAGGTGCAGTATCTGTTCCCTAAAAATAAAGATTAAGGAATGAAAAGTATAAAATGATTGTGTGTATTTGTGTATTAAATAAGAAAAAAATAAAAATAGAGTGTTATTCTCAAATTTGTCTAATAAACCCAAAGGCATCTGTGTTGGTTAATTTTCATTAACACAAATCAAAAGTCAACTGGGAAGAGGGAGGCTGGGTTAAGGAACTGCCTCCCTCAGACTGGCCTGTAAGCAAATCTGGGAAATACTTTCTTAATTAATCATTGCTGTGGGAGGATCCAACCCAAGGCACACAGTGCCATGCCTGAGAGGGTGGCCCTGAGGTGTACAAAAAAGCAGGCTGATGCCCCTTTCTGAAGAGAAACAGAGAAGGAGTGGATTGGGGGTGGGGGGAGATGCAGGGAGAGGTGGGAGAGGAAAAAGTGGTCTGGATATAAAATAAATTAGTAAATTAAAAAAAATGCAGGCTAAGCAGGCCAGTAAGCAGCCCTCCTCCACAGCCTCTAGTTCAGTTCCTGCCTTGAATTCCTACCCTGACTTTTCTCAATGGTGGGCTGTGATCAGACATCAAATAAACCCTTTCCTCCGCAAGCTGCTTTTGATCTGTATTTCTTTTAGCACCAGCAAACTAGAGCGGCACCTGTGGACACTTGACTAGGATGCATCCTTTGTTTTTATTGAAAACATTTTTAAATTATTCTTATTAGTTAGCAATCTCTAAGGTTCTTTTATGGGTAACATCTACTATTATTCAAAGCGCAGATCTCCTGTTCCAGGTGGTTCATGCAGAGACCTGGAAGGCAACTGGACAATATCAATGAATGAAGACTCAGCCAGAGTTTCTAGTTTGGCTAGTTAGGTTAAAACAATGAACATGTCAGACAACAGAGAGTTTGTCCAATGTTCCATGAGGCTTCACCCATGCTCCGACACTACCCTTGTGAAATCTTAACTATCTTATTTTCCCCAGCTACAGGACTTGAACTTGCCTTGCAGAATACCTTGTGCACTGCTTCAGAAGAGCTTGAGGTTCACTGTTACATATGCTAACTAAAGTAATTGTCCTCCTAAGAATGGCACTATCATATAAGGGGGAGACACTGTATCCCTTCATAATTTGTGTTGTTTACCAAGAGACAGATGACTTCAAGCTAATGGACTTCATGATTCACTGGGTCATTTTAGTAGACAACAAGAAGGCCCCACAGTGAAACTCACTGATCAGTTTTCAGTGGCTGTCACCAACGGGCGTATTTGTCGTGATTTCACAGCATTGCACAACTCACTGGTATTGTTCTTTCACCTTGTACATGAGTGCGTTGTTCTTAAGTACATATTGGGTCATCCTTTTCCTTCCCCACACTTCCCCCTTTAGAGATGAGGCTTGGCTTTTAGAGTCACAGGTTAAATCAAAGGCTAGGAGGAAGGAATAACAAAAAGAATGTTAATGTGTGGTCTGTGTGTGCTTTCTGGAACCCGAATGCCTAGATTCTCGCTTTGGCTCTGTCTCTAGCGACTCAGAAAATCTGAAACAAATTACTTAAACTTTTGGTATCCTAGTATTTTCATGTGAAAAAAAACTGAAATAGTAATTGTTCTTGACTTCTGTAAGAATAATTGGGATTTTTGTATCTGCTTGTTTGTTTTTGTTTTGTGAGAAAATTAACAAAGCGTAGAATAACCATTGACTGATTTAAAGTGTACAGCTCAGTGGTAGCTAGTACATTTATAATGACAGCACTTCACCTCTCCCTTGCTTCATGGAATTTTCATCACCTCCTAAAGAACTTAACTTACTCCTTAAGTTCTCACTCCCACCTCTTCCCCAGCCCTGGATCCATCTACACTGAGTGTGTCATAAATGAAGTAGGTACAGAACGTGGGTGAGGGAACCTGGGTTCCTTAACAAAGGCTAATGTTTTAGCTCCATTCATATTATCTATTTCATTTCCTATTTCTTTCAATTATCCTCAATTTAATTATCCATTCATCACTTGCTGGATTTTCAAGTTGTCTCTACTTACTAGCTAGTGCAATGTAATGACGCTATGAATATTACAGGAAAGGTTTCTGCAAATATGTGGTTTCTCCTTAATAAATATCTGGGAATGAAATTGTGGGTCACATGATATTACCATGCATAGAATTTGAAGAATTTCTGGACTGTCTTACAAAGTGACCATACCATTTCATATTCTTGCCTGCAGTGGAGGGGTAGGGGACTCCAGTGTCTTCACAGCCTCATATGCACGTTTTTGTTTTCTCATGGGTAGCCTACTGGTCAAGAAGTGGTAACTCATTGTGGTTTTAATTTGCATCTTACTAATAACAAGAGAGGTTAAGTATCTTTCCTTGGGCTTATTGCTTTTTAGTAAGAATTAACTGAAAAAAATTGCTTATATATTACATAGTACTTACCAGGTAGCAGTCATTGTTCTAATTCTGTACATCTATCAATATTTCAAATTATATAACTTCAAAATAGGTTTAGTACTGCTGGAGAGTTGTATATACATGTGGGTGGGTGGGATATATCTAATTGTTTAACTTCAGAATAAGTTTAGTGTTACTGGGGAGGTGTTTGTGGGTATGTGCCTGCGTGCATGCGTGCGTGCGTGCGTGTGTGTGTGTGTGTGTGCGCATGAGTGCATATCAGTGTGGGTAAAGGTAGACATGTGTGTTCAGGTACAAAGCATGTGTGTATGGTTTTGAAAGCCAGAGAATAACCTCAGTGACAGTTCCTTGGGTAGCACTCACCTTTTTATGATCCAGGGTCTTTTAAATAACCCAGAACCCAAGAGCAGGCTCGACTGTCTGGCCTGTGAGCCCCAGGGACCCTCCTGTGTCTGCCTCCCCACACTGGGTTTACAAGCATGCCCATACCACCATGGCCTGCTTTTCCTTTTAAATCATAGTTTCTGGAGGTCAGACTCAGTTCCTCATGTCAACAAAGCAAGTACTTTAACAATTGGACCATTTCCCCAGCCCTGGGTTCTGGATTGGCATTTTTAAGGCATTGCAAACAATAAGTTACAGACAGTAAATATAAGTTAGATTGGAAGGCACAGCTCATTCTATTGATCAATATTTATAATATGTAAAAATACCATATTCTGTTTTCCACTTATAATCAGTTACCCAAACGATCCTAAAGCTACTTCTCCTGTCTTCGTCTGTCACACCAGAACATACTTCCGATGGGACACCCACTTTGTGACCTTAGAGCCAACAGTGAGAACAGTCTTCCTACAGCAGACTAGGTGATTTACAAGGCTTGACAGATGCTCTGTTCTGCCCAGATCTTCCTTCGCTCATTCATTCATTCAGCCACTCATTCATTCAACCAAGAGGTATTGCGGTTCCTGTGTGTCAGACAATGTCCTAGGAGTTTTGTACTAGCAGTTGTCAGAGGAAAGAAGGGAGCTTTGAGGGGAGGGGTTCTCACCCTCTCGGGGCAGAAACTAAACTGAACAAATAATCAGCAGCATACAGTGCGCCATGTGGTAAGGAGGCTGTGGGGGAGAAACAAGGACGAGGAGAATGGAAAAGCACGCGTGAGCCTCGAAGCCCAGAGGAAGGATCCCCTCAGTGGAGGACCTGTGTGACCTACGGAGGTGACATCAGGCTTGTTCCTGCCTCACCAGTGGAACTTCTCTTTCCTGGCCTTTCTCCCTAGAACTTTCCAGTCTAAGAGGTGGGAGAAGGAAAGAAAAGTAGTTAGAAAAGCAGCTGATGGGAAGACAGCTTGGGCATCGTGTGCTTAGTTGCAGAAATGGTAGTCTCCCTTTAAACTTCTATGGTGGAACTCTCTCTCTCTCTCTCTCTCTGTCTCTCTCTCTCTCTCCCTCTCTCTCATGCACACACACACACACACACACAAACATGCACACACACCCCAAACCATGTCAGACTGTCAGGTATGAATGGCAGTTCGTCTATTTTATTCTTTCTTTGGTGTGCATATATGTTGAAAGATTTCATTACACCCAGTTTGCTGTTTTCAAAAAATTAACACAGCCTAATTGTTTAGAAATGCCCACATCAGCCATAAACAAGCAATAAGTTCCAAGGTTATATCTAATGTCTGAAGAGTACAAATGTTAAATGTATACCAACAGGCGTGTTGGTTCTTAACCAATGGAACACAGTCTGACTTGAGCAGTAATATGGCTGTGAGGGTGATTATTTAACCTGGTTAGATAAATGGTCTCCATTCCTCTTTTTATTCTGTTCCTCAGTCTGCTGGCATGAATTAAAGAGGCAGGAATGTACTTGGGAAGCACTTAGGCCCATAGAGACTGGTGCTTGGCTCCTGTGTGTGGCATCCTGTGCTCTAACTTTGGACAAGTCCTTATCTTATCTGAAATGGAGAGAATACACCTATGTGTGTGCTGGTCATTGTTGTGGTCCATGGGTGTCACAGCTTTGTAGGACTATTGGTTACTCTTCTCCCCTGGCAGCGTCTCCACCTTCTGGTACTGGGAAAGCAGATCTTCAGGGAAGAGGCTTTTGAGTCAAATCCAGCTAAACCCTCCAAGTCCTGTGTCTGAAATACATGGTGTCTTCTTCAAACTCTGAGGGGCAACTGGGGCAGCAGCAATAGCCTACGTTGTTGGCGAGTCTCCTGGACTCCCATGATGAACAACTCCGAAGAGAATTTTTCATGCCTAGTTATTGGGGGATTTGTCACTATTGTGGTCCTTGTGGGGGAAGCATTGTCAGCCCGAGTGGCATAATTTCCTTTAATGTATACATATATAAATATATATGTTTATAGAAAAAAATATATACAAATAAGCATAGTTATATGTATTCTTTGTAATTTTAGGTAAATAAAAAGTGATACCTATTCTGGGTGGTAGTGGTGCACACCTTTAAACCCAGCACTTGTGAGGCAGAGACAGGTAGATCTCTATGAGTTCAAGGCCAGCCTGGTCTACAGAGTAAGTTCCAGGACAGTCAGGGCTATTACACAGAGAAACCCTGTCTCAAAAAAAAATTAATTTCTATGACTTTTTCAAACATCCTTACTCTATTTTAAAAGGTAAATATTGTCAGGCAATGGTAACATACTTCTTTAATCCCAGCCCTTGTGAGGAGGCAGAGGCAGGTTGATAACTGAGTTCAAGGCCAGCCTGGTCTACAAAGAGAGTTCAAGGACAGCCAAGACTACACTACACAGGAAAACCCTATCTCAAAAAAAAAATTAAGTTTCTTAAAAAAGAGAAGGTAAATATTATTTGTTATCCACCTGGGATTATTTAGCCTTGACTTGGGATATTGTATTTAATGTGTTATTAGAGCCAACAGTAGTACAATATATAGCTGTATACATTCCTCTGCTGTGTTAGTTACCATTCTCTTCCTTGTGGCAAAATATTTAACATAAAGTAACTAATTTCACATTCAAAACAAAAAAATTGCTTACTCATTTTACACAGGAAACATTAGTGTTCTCCATGAACAAAACGTAGTCGATATCCAGCCAGTGAATAATAGTCAAGCCTGCATGCGGCTGACTCGTGGCAATGCCCTCAACCTTGGCACAAGGTGTCTCCTTCTGCTTCCTCCAAACAGAAGCGCCCAAAGGCCCATCTCTTCTAGCCCAGAGCTCAAATGTCATAGCTCCCAGGAGACACCCAAAGCATGGAAGATCATTGATTAAGACCACACAGAGAGAAAGAATACAAAAAGAAATGCATGGCTGTTCCCTGATACCAAGCCCAGGGAAGATTATTTTTAGATGAAGGTAGTGCTTAAGACAGCAAACTTGTGTATATAAAGCTAAGCTCTGCCTCTTCCACAATCCTAAATCAGACAGTAAGATTCAGAAATATATCCATGAGGAAGAAAATATTCTCTAAGGAATGCTGAAAGGGTCACCTGCATGGTCGGTACATGGCAGGAAAAAGACCACAGATGGAAAAGGCTCAAGGCTATCATGCATCTCTGTCAGCAGCAAGGTGCCAGGACCTGACAACAATGCACAATCCCCTAGTTTGACATCCTTCTATCTTTAAAGGTAACCTTAGATTGGTTGGCTGACTATCAAGACCCCAGGGCTCAGAAACCATGGGGCACCAGTTTCCTCTCTGACATTTAACACAGCTTTGTGGAGGCTGACATCCTCCATCATCCCCTTGGACAAGCTAAGGAGGAAAACAGAGCTCAGCAAGAAACTTTCCCATAGACTCCAAACATGTAATTCCTTTTCCCCACAGGACTTGAGAATGGTAAAGAAATACAAAATGTGAACATCTGAAGTAGTTCACAGGAAAGGACTGTTGTATATGAAAGATGCTGAGTTATTCACCAACGGCCTTGGGTGCTTTCAGAGAACAAGAGGGCCTATGGCAGCAGCTTCCTATGACCTTAAACTAGGATGCTACTGTATGGTAGTATGCTAGCACAACTGAGCATGCTCAGCTTATGGCTTTCACTAAACACCGTATGTGTGTGTGTGTACATGGTATGGCTGCAATGCCCGCTAAGGACCACAGCAGGGTGGTTCTCTACAGCACTCAACCCCACGTTGGGCACCAGATGAAGGGGAATATGCAAGATGAAGAAATCCCACACTAGCTCTGAATAGGGTATGATAAGGGGTTCTTTATTTAAAGGGGAACACACAGATGATGTGGAACAGGAACAGAATCCAGCATCCAGATGTGAGAGCAGGGAGCAAGAGAGAGTGGGCAGGCCCATACCTTTTTGGTATCCAAGGCCACACCCAAACTGGTCCAGCCTCTGAAAGGCCTTTGGCTGAAGAAGGTTCCCCATCATTTCTGACTATTCTTGAGTTCACTGATCACTGAGGTAGTTACCTGTAAAATAGCACCCAAAGCCTGATACGGTGGCACTGGCCTATAACCCACCACTCAGGAGACGGAGACAAGAGAGCATCCTCAGCTACACAGTGAATTCACATAAAGAATTTGCCCCTCCCAACACACCAAACAAAGCCAATGTCACTAAGAAGTTTAAGCTGTTTTCCTTTCCGCATAGCTTCAAGCACTATCCACCACCCTTTCTGGAAAGTTCTCAAGTCCCAGCAGTTACCCCCACATTCTCCTTTACTTTTATTCCCATACAACCAAATCAGGAAGACACAGGTTTCTTTTGCAAGGCAGACATGCAGCCTGGAAAGCCTGCCTGATTCTGAACATGGTTCTCAGCCTAAAAGTAAAAACAGATAAACTGAGAGAAGTATAGAGGGAATTGAGACTGGATCCTTGGATTCCAATATACACCATCGTCAGAACTGCTTATGACTCCATGTGATCTTTAGTGTCAAAATTATCATAATTTCAGGGCACTAGTGCCTCATGCCTTTAATCTCAGCACTCAGGAAGTAGAGGCAGATGGATGCCTATGAGTTAGAGGCCAACCTGGTCTATATTGTGAGTTCCAGGGCAGCCAAGGCTATATGATAAGACCCTGCCTGTGTGTCTATGTGTGTATATGATATGTATATACTTATTTATATATCTTTGTTTTGTTTACTGTACTCTGCATCATGGTTTTTTTAAGATTTGTTTATTTATTTATTATGAATACAGTGTTCTGCCTGCATGTGTGCCTGCAGGCCAGAAGAAGGCACCAGATCTCATTACTAATGGTTGTGAGGCACCATGTGGCTGCTGGGAATTGAACTTAGGACCTCTGAAAGAGCAGTCAGTGCTCTTAACCACTCAGCTATCTCTCCAGCATTTTCTGTACTCTGACAAAAGCAACTTAATAGAGGAAGGGTTTATTTATATCACAATTCCAGGTTACAGTCCATCATTACAAGAGAGTCAAAGTAGCAGAATTTGAAACAGCTAGCCACATTACTTTATCAGTCAAGAGCAGAAAGCAATGAATGCACTGAATGGTAGTTCTCTGCTGACTCTCTCCATTCTAATATAGTTGATCCCTTGCCTAAAGAATGGTGTCACCCACAGTGGGCAGATCTTCCCTGCCTTAATCAATATAATCAAGATAATGTCCCATAGACATATTAGAAAGCCAACCAGTTTTAAACGATCCATTATTGAGACTTTCTTCTAGGTAATTTGAGGTTGTATAGAGTTGATTGGGAGGGAGAGAAGCAATCACTTGGTTGGTTTTGTTATGTTATTCGTTAAGACAAAATTTCATGTATACCTGACTTGCCAGAAACTTGATTAGTATCAGAAGATGTCATTGAACTTCTGCTCCTCCTACCACTACCTCCCCCACATGCAAGGATTACAGACATGTGAACCACAGGTTTACTGGGTGATGGGACGGAACCCAGGGCCTCATGCATGCTAGGCAAGAAGTCTTACAACTAATCACAATCCCTTGCCTATCTCACTGTGAAATAACTTTACAAACCCTGAGGTCAAATTCCTTTGTAGCCAAGTCTGGGGGAAGGAAGGACTCCTAAGGAAAGGAAAGGATTTATAGGCCCACATTCAGGGGTTCTCTGGGAGCTGAATGAGGCTGAGTGCTGATTGAGCTTCAGTCTGGCCTGACCTGCAGCACAGACCCTGAAACAGGGATACATGGGAACATCTATGAGCTACCACCCCATGACATAGCAGAGTGGGAGGGATGCCACCAGGGCGGCACATGTAGTAGGGTGCACAAGAAAGTAAAATGGGAGATTAACTGAAAGTGTAGGCAGACCTACGAAGAAGACAGAACAAAGATTTAGAGTCCAGAGAGACCCAGGGCCATGTCAGAAAACAAGCCAAGAATTCTCTACCACTTCGTATTTTAGCCTTACGGTTTTAAAAAGAACCAGTCTTGCCTGCCTTGAGAACAATGAGGCCCTCAAGTTGCACACTAAATCCATTTAACCCTGGGCCCACAGCTTCCTTAGTAAGGCTTTTCTTTCTTTCTTTCTTTCTTTCTTTCTTTCTTTCTTTCTTTCTTTC
>LOEQ01001736.1:169155-193026 GCA_001685075.1 Bramus lutescens
AGCTCTCTAGTGGCTTGGCTGCTTTGCTTCTCTGATCTTCAGGTTGAACCCCAAGAGCTATCTCTGGGTTTTGATTAATTGTGCTACAGAAGTCCAGATTTTATTTTTCAAGAAAAACTAATAAATGATGATTCTTTTTGATGTTCAGTTGATACAGATATCTTTGCATTATTAAGTATTTAGAATATATATAATACTTCATATATGCATGTATATGCTCATGCGTGTGCCAGTACAGATTCATGTGGAATGCATGTGTACAAGTGTGTATATGTGGAGAACAGAGATTATCTTCAGGTGTTATTCCTCAAAAGTTGTCTTCCTTGTCTTGTTGACACAGGGTCTCTAACTGGTATCTGAGATTCACTAATTAGCCCACACTGGCTGGCCAGGGAGCCACACACCTGCCTCTACTTCCCCAGCACTGGGATTCCAAGCATGTGCCACCACACCTAGCTTTTTGGCATGGGTTCTGAGAATCGATCTCAGGTCCTCATGTTTGCAGAGAAAAACTTTACCAACTGGCTTATCTCCCTACCCCCTATAAAATGTCTCATGTATGCACATATTTATATATAGAGAGAGATATACAAACATACATATTTCACTTATATCTATATCATGAAACCAGATCCCTTTATCCTAAAAGTTCCGAAACACCTGTGCACTGAGAGCACAGGAGAACTGCTTACAACACCTCCACGTGACAAACACCCTCAGATCTTTGAGTTGAGCAGGTCCAGTGCACAGAATGCACGTCTCTAACTAGCTCTCGGGTGGGTCGGATACAGCCAGTCTACCTGGGCAGCACTGCCTGGAATATCCCAGGGGGAATCACTTCATGAGGTCTCCAAAACAGGCTGCCCTGCGCCATCTTAGAAACCACCTTTGCATTGTTTCTATTTGTTAAACTAACTGGAACTCTGTCTGGCTTCTTTGTTTGATTTGAAATTCTCCAGGGAAAAGAAGCCAGGGATTGTTAAATTACGAATTAAGCTCCGCAGTGAATTGGCTGAGCCACGCACAGGACACAGATCTGTCCTCAGCAGTGAGAAGGCTCAGCCCTGGAGTGCTCTAGGTGAAAACCCAGGATTAATGAAGGAGGAGAGGAGGAAGACACCAGTGCCTTCCTTCCGACCCTCTTGTCCTCTTAAGATGTACTGGTGGGCCCAGAGTAAATCCAGTCCACCTCATTTCCCTCCACACTCAGTATTGCTCCCTGTCTCAGTACTCTGTATCCTGGAAAGACACCCACCCCCCAGTTATAGCATCAACTGAGCATCCTTAGAGCACTATCAATTTTTTGAGGACCATGGACAGTTTCAAACATCTGTCTGGTGCTATTTGTCTGCACTGCAGTCTGTTGGGTTCAATGGAAGAGAATGGGGAAATTCTGGCTGGCCCCTGAGAAGGGAAAGCCCAAGGCACTCAGCAATAAGGACCATAGTAAGGACTGTATGAAAGTTTGCTCCATACCCCAGGACCAGAAGAGACAGTGCCATTACTAAACCTGCCACTGATTTACCTAAGGAGAAGTAAGAGGAGAAAGAAATGGTCAGAGAAATAGAACAAAATGGCCAAATGATTGAGGCTTCATCCGCTGAAAACCCAGGTCATCAGATAATCCATCATCGGCTCACACATCTCTTCAGTCAAACTTGGACCAGTTTCCCAATCTGAAACCATCTACAGCATTTACTTTAAGTTCCTCAAGGTTCCCAGCCCACTAGCTTGGAACTCACACACAACCATCTGCTTCCTTTGCCCTTTGAGTAACTATTTCAAGTGAGCTGTTTAAGGTCAAGTTTTACACTAGAATTCTAACCACTTCTCTTTTTTAACCTTTATTGTGTGCGTGCATGGGTATGTGTGTGCACGCATGCCCATGCACGCACTCAGGTGTGTCCATGCCACAGAACACGCATGAAGCAGGGAACGGTTTCCAGGAGTCGGTTCTATCCTTCCACCATCAGTTCATTGCTTGTCAAACTTGCATGGCATCGCCCCAGCCTCACAGATTGCTTTTCCTAGAAGGACTAAGAAGAACTGGGTCATTTGTATTATCCTAGACATGTGGACATAGGGGGCTGAAAGGGACCGACCTCGTGCCAACTGGTGATCAGAGAGCTGGAAAATTAAGACAGACAGCCAAGTGCAATTTGGGAATTTGGAGACTCCCAGTTCTGCAGAATTACAGCTGGAGAAGCGCCCATGTCCTTCTGTGTCCTCACTTTACCCGCGAGAGCACTGCAGCCTACCAGGAACAGATAACTGCTCACACCACATCGTATGCTAATGAGTGGCAGCTGCTTCAGCCCGCAAGCGACTGCTATTCGCTGTGTCATTTTTATCTGGCTTTGAATGGAGAGTTTCTCTGGGGGTAACACTGATCATTTGGCACGTGCAGGGTATTCTGTGTGCCTCAGACACTGAGCTGGTCAGTCCTCTGAGTCCCTGGGCTTAGCGCTCTTAGGTTCAACCTACCACAGATCAAAAACACACAAGATTTTTAAGTTCATTTCTTAGCAAATATTCAGTGTTCAAAATAATGGTTTCACTTTCCCATCCTTGTGTGCCCTAGACTTTCGTAATTTTCACCCTCTCCTGTTTCTCCACCTCTCTTGTGCTACACTCCCCTTACTTGTTCAAATAAGCCCTCCTTTCACTTTCAAATATCGTTCCCCAAAACTCTGGATTCTGCATGTGACAGAAACCCTGCACTCTGTGGCTCCCAATGCAGAGCGTAAGTAGATGGTTAATAAATCTGTGGAGAACTGAAATTGACCCCCATATTTGATTTATTCTGGGGACTCCTCAACTCTGGGACTCCTTTTGCAGTCAGAGGATTCCCTCCATCTTAGTCTAGTAGGTTAGGAAATACATGTGCAAGTCATTCCAATGTGAGGAGTAGTCTTCACCATCAGATTTCCCTGCATGTTTCCACCCCACAGACTAGGTTCTGTTGAAATATACAAAGGGCACCAGCCCCTCAGAGTCTCATCAGCATGAGGCCTTTGCTCCTGGATTCGTGCCCGTGAAATACAATGCACTCTAGTTTATTCAGACAAATTTCTCCTCCGGGATATCTGATGCCACTTCTTTCCCTTTTTTTATTTTTTTAAATATTGATTTATTTATTATGTATATAGTATTCTATCTGTGTATCTGCCTGCAGGCCAGAAGAGGGCACCAGACCTCATTTCAGACGGTTGTGAGCCACCATGTGGTTGCTGGGAATTGAACTCAGGACRTTTGGAAGAGCAGGCAATGCTCTTAACCGCTGAGCCATCTCTCCAGCCCCTTCTTTCCCTTTTAATCCTTGAGTTAAATATCACTTCATTGTAGAGTCATCTTTATTTAGAATGATATGAAATAGCCCCATGTACTATTTACCACACTTCACCAGCTCTGCGCCTTGATGATTTCTTTAGCAGCATCACAGTTAAGTCCACTTGTTTGGGTGGGCTGTTTAACTCTTTTTCTTATCTAACAGAATGCAGTGTGTTATTTGTCTGGATCATCCCAAGTGTTCAGAGAGGTCAGCACGTTTTCAGTGTGTATTTAAGCAAATGCCATTCACATGCTGTGCACTGGGCATTTTAACAGCCACCTTAATCCTTTTCATTCCACCAGTTCCACATTTACATAGTCTTCTTTCTCCGTATTTTATGGGTGAGGAAACTAAAGCAGGCAGAGATGAAATAGCTTGTCCCAAAGCACAGAACTATCACATGTATTTGCCCATGGAGTCCAGCTCTGGATGCATGTTCAACCATTAGGCTCAACAAATTACACACAACAAATTAATTCCTATTTAAGCACATGAATAAGTTAACCAATTGCAACCTGTTTTTCTGTCACTTATATTTTACATCTGTGTAAGTAGCCCCACCTCAATCTTTTTGTCTTTTAGGAGTTGGGGGAGGTATTGAAAGTGCATGTCTTTTTAAAACATTCCTAATTTTAATTTAAAAACAAAAGAAAAAGGCCTTTACCTACAGTTGTGAATGAGATGTATTTATCACAGGGAAAGAAACTACATCAACAGACATGCACTTATGACAAAGTTCTATTATCCAAAAACCAACACATCTGCATTTTTTGTTATATTGACTGTAGTGGGTTGATATTCCAAACCTTAATCCTAAAACCGTATTCCAAAAAGATTCTGCAGATGTAATCAAATAAAGGAGCTTGAGACCAGATTATTCTGGATTATCCATGATGGCCCTAAACCCAAGGGCAAGTGTCTCCATCAGAAACACATGAAGAAGAGAGAGAAGAAGTGTTTAGAGAGGCGGGACTGGATTGATGTGATCAGGCCACTGGAAACAGAACAGGCAGACTGGAAACCCTCTGAGAGTTTTTGGAGGAAGCGTGATCCTGGGAATGCTTTGATTTTGAACTTGTGACTGCCACAATCATGAGAAAATAAATAAATACACATATAACTGTTGATGGAGAGAGAGATTTTCTTCAGTGGTATTGGCACTAGTAAGGTTCACATGCTCCTGTAAACAGTCCTAATGAAGCTCATGAGTCACACACATATGCATACACATGAACTTGCATATGAACATGCACACATGTACACACACATACACATAACATGAAACCAGAAGGAGGTTAGTTAAGAAGAAGGAAATCAGCAAGAGTGAATGTGGATACAAGAGAATAATGTGAGTAAATATAATCCAAATACATTATATACATGTATGAAAATTTCATACTGAGACCCACTATTATATATGTCAATTTAATATACTCCTCAAAATCTCAGGATTCCAAATTCTAATGAAGGATGCATGGAGCATCCTTAAATGGTAGATAGAAAAGTAAAACCAATGCTGAGTCTCCGATGAGCATTGCATGACTTGCTGAACTCTGCTGTTGTTTCTGATTCCTACCTTCTATTGACCACCTAAAATTTTGATTGCCTGTTCAGAATTTGACTTGCAAGAACTGGACTTGGGGGACGACTAGAGAGAATGGCTGAGGATAACTTGTAGGGAGCATGGGAGAAATTCTAACAGGGACTTTCAAAGAAACAAATAATTGATACCCTACACTGCCTCCAAGCTGCCCAGGATATGAGTGTATCTGAATTCTACTAAAGATGAGATGGATGGAAGACTTCTTCAAACACAAATGGCCTGTTTCCATCCTCATAATTTTGAATACAAGTCTATACTGTGGTGCCCAAATTCACATATCTGAAAAGTAACCCCTTGATAATAATTGATTCTGGGTAGTCCAGACACCACACTTCTGAGTCAAGGTAAAGTGATTGAGTTAACCTATTGGCTTATAGGTGGCTGTCTGGATCATCCTTCTACCTTGTAAATGATGTCACATCATGGATTTTTTTCTAAATATGTATTTTTAGTAGCACATGATAAGATTGTTTTATGATAACTCTGGTCCCGAACAATGACTTTCTACAAAAAGCACTATGACAAGATATTGTGCTTTACTCGAACATGGGGCACACTTCCACAGGGCTTCCTGTGTATGGGGAAGAGGCCATTAATCCTCCCTAAACTCACCTACTCTGGCTTTTCCTTAAGGGCCCTACAGGGAATCATCAGCTCCCTCAAAGAAGTCATTCTGGGAGGAGACAAGGACTCGGCTAAATAAGTGACTAATCCAAGTTCGCCGAGTTATCTTTTCTTCCTAGGTCACTCCCCTCATTTGATCTGTCTAATAGCAACAACCCCCTTCCTGATTCTTCACTAGCTTCTCGAGAGGAGGCTGTTAATGAAGATGTCCTCAATGATATTCCCAAATGCTCTCATCACTGTTTCTTATGTGGCCAACCAAATTCCATTAGAACATTTAATCATGGAAGCTGACCTCCTCATTTTTTTACGTGTTATCAATATTTCAGGACACTGAAAGTCACATGGTGGCGATATGTCTGAGACCACAAAGAAGATGGGAACAATTCCCGGTTCCTGAAGCAGAACCCAAGCTTTGAGTTAGAGTCTCACTCATAGCTAGACCTTAGTGTGACAAGAGAAGAAAAAGTTGTACTCAGCACAAAACCAAATCTGGAGCCAGAGTTGGCCAGCAGAAAGTGTCACCACCATTGGAAAAGAAGGCATACTAAAGGCCATATTACTTTGGGGTAGATTCCTCCAGCCCTAGTGGATATGTATTCTAATTTAAAATATCATGGGGAAGAAAAAAATAGATGTTTCCATGGAGATCATCTCCCAGCATTGGCTCTCCTGCCTCATTATCATATCTGACTTAAATATTTTCTGGAATCAGTTTGAATGTCATCTATGCACCTTCTTCCTTCAGTAGTCATAGACTGTATAACATCTGGCCAGAGGTTTCTTTAAATAAACTGTGTAACTGTAAGCAGTCCTTTCAATTCCCACCCATCCACTCACATACGCATGACTTGCAGATGGCTTATCACATGAGAATTCCACTAGCATTTACCACCAGGTCTCTAATAAAGTATTTTAGGTTGGTTGAATCTATCCTTTCTTTGGGAGTCGGCATAGATACCTGCAGCGGGATATGCTAATGATGTTCCATGAAACCTGAGTAGTGTTGGCTTGAGTTACCTAGTGCCAGATACAAACAGCAACCTTCCAGAAGCACTCCCCTGACACAGGATATTTTCTCAGTTACCTCTTCCTATTCGTTATCATTGTTAGAAAAACTAATCCCACTCATGTTATTTACCTGTACTGATTTGTCCCTTTGTCCCCATTTAACAACTACTTATGCGACAGGGTTCATTAATGCTCCCTTAGTTACAACCAGGTCCTTCCCAGTGACGACAGCTTGCTAGCAAAGAGAACCCACTCTCCTTTTTCTTCTTACCTCTGCCTTGGTTGAATATGACATCTGATGGCATACAGTTTGAACTGTGGGTTCCCAAACCATTTTAAAAGCTAATGAAGCCTTCAGCAACCTAATTCATGGGAATTCATTACACATTCCTCACAGCATCAGAAGACCCAGAATGCTATTTGCATCTGTTGAGATGTTTTGGAAAAGAATTTCAGGACCTCCAGTTCAGGAACTCGAGTACTCTCAGCTTCTTTGTTATACACACAACTTTTTTCAAACTTTCCATCTCTTAACAATAATTAGATCATCTATATTTGTATCGGAACTTGAGAGAAAATGCACTGTTCAGGTAATAAAGCTAAAACTTCATGTCCCCTCAGAAGGGCTCCTGAGAGAGAAGAGAGTGATGACATTTCATATTCATGATTTTGTGTGCATTTTCTTAACAGAGCAGACAGCAAAATTACATAAGCATCAGTCTCCACAAAGTCTGTATCTACCCCTGGTGGGAATATTTTGAAATACGAATTTTATTTAAAAATCCTTTTATTGAAGAATCTGTGTTTTAGCTGGGCATGGTGGAGAACACCTGTAATCTGAATAATTAGGAGGTGGAGGCAGAGAGATCAGGAGTTAGTTCAAAACTATTCTTGGCTACATGGTATGTTGGAGGCTGGCCTACGATACATGACCAAGGGTTCGGGAGGAACATAGGAAAGAGAAGAAAAGAAAGGAGATTTTTCATGATTGAAAGGAACACTTGAAATGAAGCTCTAGATGGTCAATGGAGGCACACTGTGAAGCCAGTACTCCTTTGTCAATGGGGATTACAGGGAGAAATAGACAGGCTATAGCAGGAAATAGCCTGCCATTAATTCTGACGCATTTATTAATATCTTCACCAAAAAGCCTGGGGATGTATACTTCACTACTTCCCTAAATCTCAATGGTTTCCCACACTCAGGTTTGCTGATTCGCCAGGACCAAGGGAAGAGGAGCCACCATCTTAATACCACTTCCTTATAAAGTCAGGTCAGAGAATTCTTTTCCATTCAGTCTTGAGTGCTACCAATGGCCTGTGCACAGATTCAACCAGGCTTGGCCAGTGGTGCAGAACAGCACCCTTTGTCATAGCCACAGTGAACTGCTGGCCCACTCGTTTGTTCAGGATTTCGAATGGTGAGTGTTTTATCCAGCTGGTCTTGAGTGACCGCTCCTAGTTGGGATGAGCTGAGCTTACACTCATAGCCACAACCAGGAGCATAAGCAGTTTTAAACTGCAGACTGGCCCAAGAGCCAGGGGCACAGAGATGGGGGCAGGGTTGCAACGACAGGTAATGCTTGCTGCCAGGAGTTTAAACTCAAACGCCAACAGAAGTAGGAATAGACATGATCCGTGTACAGTATGTGTATGCGTGAAAATAATGCAAGGCTTGTCTGTGATTCATTTGTGTTTATAATTATAATCTTTAAAAGAAGAATTAAAGGAATTTGGGGAGGGTCATTAACTCTGAATTCTCACGACACCTTTGCTGGTTCTGTCATCAGAAGGAAAAGCCAGATCAGCAATGAGTTAGAGCTGGGGGTAGACAAAGATGAAAGCAATCGGGCAGCTAATGACTACAAGAGGACCCAGGGTCCTGTCAGTTGAAGGGATTTAAAAGGGGTGGAGAGAGGTTTGGGGTTTTATTTATTTTTAAGTATTCTGTAATTTTATAAACAAATGCAATGCGTTGAGATCATATTGGCCCTCTGCAGACCCTCCAACGTCTCACAGACTCCTCCACATCCCCTTCCCAGCTTCCTGTCTCTTCCCCCTCCTCCTTTATAGTCCACTGAGGCCAATTAGTGCTGCTCATGTACACATGGGTATAGGGCGCCATCCTCTGGAGCATGGGAAGTCTACTTTGGGCCACAAGACTAAAACTGCCCTTCCCTCCCATAGCTGCCATCAGCTGCTCACAGGGCTGGAGAGGAGTTTGGAGTGGGGGTCCCAGTTAGGGGTGGGCCTCCTTAACCCATTCATGGAGAGAATTTTAGTGAAGTTTCAGAATCCAATATTCACAGTCCACATCCAACCACTGCTACTTAGCCAGCCAAAGATGTCTTAGGCAGGCTGCGTCTTAGGCCCATTTTGTTTCCTCATACATAAAATGCCGCATTCCAGAGATATAAGACTTTAGTTCAAAGAATGAATTTAGGTGACATATACCAAGTGGCATATGGAAACACTTACTATATGGTGGGCAATATCGATTGTTATAGCTGGATAATGGTATACAGTCAGAAATCTAACAAGGCAATAAAGAGAATGCCATATGAAAGTGCAGTTTAATGCAATATAAAGCATTGAATCTGACATCGAAAGGACTTTTAAAACTTTTTTTGGTTTTTTTGAGACAGAGAATGTATGTAGCCTAGGCTATCCTGGAACTCACTCTGAAGACCAAGCCGGCCTTGAACTACAGAGATCCACCTGCCTCTGCCTCCCAAGTGCTGGGATTAAAGGTGTGTGCCACCACCGCTTGGTTTTAGAATCATTTTAATCTACAAGTTACCAATTGCAAAATATAAAATTCAACTCCTCCATAGAAGATTAGCCACTGTCCTGCAGTATGTGAATTGTGTGCAGTATCTGATGAATGCCATCCTCATCAAGACGTGGTCTCTAGGGGCTGGAAAGGTGCATCAGTGAGTAAGAGCATTTGCCACACCAGCATGAGGACCTGAGTTCAGATCCCCAGTACTCATGTTAAAACCAAGCACGGCTGGACACTCCTGCAACCCTAAAACTGTCCTGTGGCTGGAAGGAGCCCGGGGATCACTGGAGGTTACTGGTTAGGCAGTCTAGCTGAAATAGCAAGCTGCTTCAGCAGAAGGCACTGTCTTTAAAAAATAAAATAAAAAAGTAAAGTAGAGACTGACGGACAAAAGCACCTGACATCCTGGTCTCCATATGCACACACGTGGGCAAGCACACCTGTGAGTGAGCACACACACACACACACACACGTAAACACAAAACATAAAAAAAATCAAACAAATAAGATGTAACTTAAAGGGACTTGGCCCTGCCTCAACTTGATATGCCTGACTTTGCTGACTCCCTATGTGAGGCCTTACCCTTTCCAAAGAGTGAATGAGGGGTGGGGGGGGGAGTAGGAAGCAGGAGGAGAAGAGGGAGGGGGAACTGTGGTTGGTAATGTAAAATAAAAAAAAAACTTTTAGATAAGTTCTTTTTTAAAAAAGATGAAACTTAAAATAAGAATAATAGTAATGAAGATAAATTCTATAACATTTGACAGAGATTTCATGACATCTAAGCCACTGAATTCTCTGCTTTACATGCACGGTCCTGGGAAAATGAAGGGTGAGCCTCAGAAGGTAAAGCTACCCGAGCAGGGAGCAGAAGCACACTGCCAGCTTGTACCTGTGTGACTAGTTCTGAAGCCCTCCACACACACCCTTTTGTGACATGTAGAGCCACACACTGTGTGCCTGGCACTGATGGAACTCAGAGGGGGAAGGAGTGTATTATACGAACACATTCATCATGGCAGAAAGCTTGTGCGCAGCCCAGGGAGCGAGTCATGTGTCAGTCGGAACATGTACAATGTGATGGAGACTTCTGAGGCTAATTCTCGGCACCAAACCTGGGCATTCAACGGGCAGTTATCACTTTCTGTTTCCTTATGTTAGAATTTCTTCTTTTTCAGCCTGAGTGAATCTGTTTGTATTGATTTCACACTTTGGGTATTTAATTTCCTTCAGTCTTATCCCTCCTGTGTTTTGGTTTTTTTGTTTGTCTGTTTGGCTGGCTCAACTTTCTTCCTTGCTGCTTTGTTCTGAGTCCCAGAGGGCCTGAATTCACACTCGCATGAGCTCTGGTTTCCACTTGATACAGGAAACTCAAAACAAGAGGTCATTATTTTCTAATATTTAATGGCACCAGCGTTGCCAAAATATACATTTTATCATTATTTTATTTTGGCTCTCACAAATTTCTCTATTCTCATTTCCACAGATAGTGTTTTCAGTGGTAAAAAAAAAAACAATCTTCAATGCTTACATATCAAATTTAAGAAACTTAATTTATGCTCTACACTTTAATCACAGTCTTCACATGCCCTTAGTGATTAATGAATGTAGATGTAAGCTCCTGGTTCATCATCTGCTTCATCTGAATCCTTTCATATCCATTCATCTCTTGGATCTGCTGCTCAGTTGTGGAATGTGTAGTGGACGATTGGTGTCTGGTTCACTTAACACGAGAACCTGATACATGAGGCTTCCATTCCCCACTAACACAGTAAGGAGCTAGTGAGGAGAGATTGTTCTGGAAACCAGCTATTTTATTTTTGGAAGGATTTTTGAGATTTGTGTTGGCCTCACTGATGCTGAGGTCTGCAACATTTCATTTAGAGGAGTTTTTAGCAAACACAGTATCTCATGCTCTCTACTGCCCTGGAAATACCATTTGAGCCAAGGACATGGTGTGCCAGCTGCTGGATCCTGGATGGTCCCTTGTGCCTTTGCAAACACGTGTGACACTAAGGCTTATTGGCACCAAATAAGAACAATGTCTGTAACATGCTGTTAAGTGAGAGAAAGAGAAAGTTAGCGAGCACACGCTCACACCTCAAATCATGTTCCTTAGGAACTCTTTACCTTGTTTTTTGAGGCAGGGTCTCTCACTGGCAAGGAACTTGCCAGACAGTCTAGACTGACTGNGCTTCCCCAGTACTGGGATTAAAGCACACACCACCAAGCCCAGAATTTACACAGATTTTGGGCATGGAGCTCAGCTCTTTGTGCTTGCACAGGAAGCATATGACCAACTGAGCTATCTCCCCAGCTCTTGAATCAACTCTTAATTCGAGCTGTGTGACCCGGGGCCACCACTAGATTTCTCAATACTCCATCTTCTCAAGTGACAACTCAGTAACTAACTCAGTTCACAGCATGGAAGCAAGGACTGGAAAGCTTAATACACGTGTGTACAACAGGGCCTGGCATGAAATAAGTGCTTAAAATATGCATGTATAATTCTGCAGAAGACCACATTTTGGAAGGACACTCCATTCTCCTAACAAATATTTACTTATTAAGTAAACTGTTGCCAGTGATTACCTCAGGGGGCTGAGAATGAGAGGCTAGGGCAGGAGGACTGGGTTCCTGCTTTCTGCTTTATAAACATGTATTGTTTGCAATTGTGCTTGCTCGAGCAGAGGTCAGGCCTAGACAGAGGAGCCAGTCTGCCTGTGTGCTGTGTGCTACCCTGGGTTCTGCATCTGCAGAGAGCCCTTAGGAGGAGTCTTTTAACCACTGGGTGCATCTGGTTTTTTTGTACTTCAAGCAGAAGTTACAGTCCTCACTTCCTATGACCTAGGTATATGTATGTGTGTAGGTAAACATGTGTGTGCCAGGACTCATTTTCCATCTTGTTAAAATTATACTATCTTGCTTTAATTCTCATGGCTTCTTATTTTTCCCACAATAATTTTTAAGCTCATGGCTGTGTATGAAATTATTTGCTCCACCTTCGCCTATTACAAGTGAGGCTTTACCTCCTCGTGTCTCCTCTTCTCCATTTCTTCTTGTTCAGAATGATTTCACTTTGATTTTAAGAGAAGGCTGCCCTCATCTTGTTGGGGTCAGCCCAATTTTTACTGTCTTATTGGCTTCTCTAAGAAAATGAGTCATCTTAATAAAACCATATGTCTCTAATGTTGATCCTCTGAAAATTTACTTACTGACATCTACTTCATGTTAACCATAGGAATTCTAAAACTGATTTCCAAAGAGTTTTTGAATGTACATATGTATGTGCACCTATGTGTACAGGTATACCTGTCTGTTCAAGTGTGTGTGCATATGAACACGCACAAACAAATACACATACCAGAAGACAACTTCAAGTATTGTTCCTCAATAACTCTCTACCTTGTTTCTTGAGGCAGGGTCTCTCACTGGCAAGGAACTTGCCAGACAGTCTAGACTGACTGNGCTTCCCCAGTACTGGGATTAAAGCACACACCACCAAGCCCAGAATTTACACAGATTTTGGGCATGGAGCTCAGCTCTTTGTGCTTGCACAGGAAGCATATGACCAACTGAGCTATCTCCCCAGCTCTTGAATCAACTCTTAATTCGAGCTGTGTGACCCGGGGCCACCACTAGATTTCTCAATACTCCATCTTCTCAAGTGACAACTCAGTAACTAACTCAGTTCACAGCATGGAAGCAAGGACTGGAAAGCTTAATACACGTGTGTACAACAGGGCCTGGCATGAAATAAGTGCTTAAAATATGCATGTATAATTCTGCAGAAGACCACATTTTGGAAGGACACTCCATTCTCCTAACAAATATTTACTTATTAAGTAAACTGTTGCCAGTGATTACCTCAGGGGGCTGAGAATGAGAGGCTAGGGCAGGAGGACTGGGTTCCTGCTTCCTGCTTTATAAACACGTATTGTTTGCAATTGCACTTGCTAGAGCAGAGGTCAGGCCTAGACAGAGGAGCCAGCTTGCCTTGTGCCGTCCTGGGTTCTGTATGTGTGTACACAACCTCAGCTACGGTCCTACAGGTGCTAACCACCTTGCATTTTGGTTTGTTTTACTGTTTGTGCATGTGTGTGTGTGCAAAAGTGCAGCAATGTACAGGTGGAGACCAAGAAAAACTTTTCAAGGGTTCTTTACTTCTACTTTGTGGTTTTTGTTTTCAATTTTATTATTTTATGTGTATAAGTGGGTGCCAGGTTGTATGTGCCTGGTACCTCCAGTGTCCAGAAGAGTCATTGGATCCCATGGAACTGAAGTTTCAGACAGTTATGAGCCACCGTGTTGGTATTTGACATTGAACCCAGGTCTCCCAAAAGAGCAGTGAGCATTCTTAACTGCTGACCCATCTGTCAAGTCCCTCTACCTTGTTTTTAAGATAGGATCTCTTTTGTTATTTCTGCTCTTGGCCTGCGGATGATAGCTTGATTCTCTTGACTTGTCCTCATAGGAGGGCTGGGGCCAGGATCACAGATGTGAGCCACTACATCTGACTTTTTTACATGGCTTTCAGGAATCAAACTCAGGTCACTGGGGTTACATGGCAAGTGCCTTTGCTTGCTGAGCTGTCTCACCAACCCCACCTTCTTTTTGACACACAGTCTCTCACTAGCCAAGAGCTCATTGAGGTAAGGCAAGCCTGGCTTCCAAAAAGCCCAAGGAATCTACCTCGCCAGAGCTAAGGTGAAGAGTATGTGTGACCACACCTACCTTTTCTTACATGATCCTGGGGAATATATGGCAGCTTTGGATTTGCAAGGCAAACATGTTACCAAGCTGCTCCACCACCACCCCCAGAGTTGATTCTTGAAGAGAATTGAAGTTTGCCACATTATAATGAGTACCAGGACATTTTCCAGATTTTTCCTGGCAAAACAGAACATTTTTCTGAACCTCTTTCGTCTCTGTTAATGCCAAGATTTGTCCATCTCCGTCTTATTGATGCTTGAAACCAGACAGTTCTTTGTCCTGTGTCTGCAGCATCCCTACCATTTGCCCGCTAGATGCCAGGAACACATTCTCTTCAAGTCGTTACAGGAGTAACAGCTCCAGACATTGCCAAATGCCTCCTGAAGCAAGAACCATCTCTTTAGACTCAATGAAAAGTGAGCTTTTGTAAATCTTACAAAAGACCATTCCATAACCGGTTAGGGAGGAGCATTCAATTAATCTTATCATTTCTGAGAAACTACTGTGGATCAGGCTGGATGTGCTGGGTGTTTTATATCAATTCCATCTGATCCTCAGATAGTATAGTCTGCATTTTTCTATAATGTGGAAACAAGACCAAAGGGCTCTCTGACCTGCCAGGTGTTAGTGTTTGGAACATCTCCTGACTCTCACATGCTGTGGCAGGACTTCCTCTGTCCACCCCACACACTGCTTCTATTTTTTTGGTTTTTTGTTTTGTTTTCCAGACTTTCTGTATGTGTACAAACATGTATCAGTTGGGGTATATAAACATATGGAAGTATTCATGGAAATCATACATGTGGGGCACGTGTGGCCATAAAGACAGTCTGATAAGTATGGATCTTTAAATAAACATAAGGAGTAAAACTTGTTAGTAGCAATAATGTAAATAGTGGGGCAATTGCTGTGGGGATTTTTTTGTTGCTATTTTATGTATGCATATATATTTTATTTATGTGGTTGTATATGTGTATCCGTACATGTTCATGTGTGTGAGTGCAAGTACACACATGCCACAGGGCACATGTGGAGGTCAAAGGACAACTCAGGTTTCAGTCCCCACCTGCCTTGCTTGAGACAGAGTCCCTTGTTGTTCTGCGACTGTATAATAAGCTAGCTGGCCAAGAAGCTTCCAGTGATCCTCCTGTCTACCTCCCATCTCACCATAGGAGAGCTGGAATTACAGGCATGCTCTGTGGCACCCACTTTTTCCTTGGATTCTGGGCTATCCAAACTCAGGTCCTTGGGCTCATGCGGCCAGTGCTTTACCCACTGAGCCAACTCCCAGCCCCCTAGGAAATCTTTAAGCAAAATTATTTCCAAGGTTGTATAAGATCAAGGAGTGTTTTCCCAAAGTGTGACTTCTTCTCTTGCATCACAAAAGCATAGCAGCCAGAGAAAATGACACTGAATGACCTTCAGAATGTAGAAAGACAGAGTCAGTCTCAGACTGTCAAGGCTTTCTCTCCTTCAAGAACATGTTGGGGCAGTGCACTAACCCTCTCTGGGTAAAGGGGTCTCACTCATGTTTGATTTTTACTTCATTCCATTTCTCTAAAGACTAGTTTTTAAAATAAATATTTTAGGCTTGGAAGGTGCTCGTGGAGATCCACAATCATCCAACTTGAATGTTTGTTTTTAAGGTTAAACTATGTTATTTTGTGAGCCGATGCCAGGTCTCGGCGGTACTGATTTGAGTTTTTTTCCAAGCATCTCACATTTTTGTTGTCACGTAGAATAAAAGCTAATGAAAGGCAGCAACCAGGGAGGCAGTCTGATACATCATCTTTTTAAAAACAAGCTTTCTCCTTTTTAAGTGGAATTTTATCCCACTCTTGGCATTCGGAAATGTTTTGTTCACAACAAGAACTGCTGTACCATATTAGGCATCGTCTCTCCTCCTCACAGCTTGAAATGAATACAAGGGCTAAGTTCACAAGTTTGATTCCCTTTAAAGACATGTTTGATTGCAAAGCTCTGTCCACCCTGTTTGATGCCCTCCTCCGCTGCATGACTGAACTAAGTAAGCTCAGGGACGGCCTGCTGCTTAGGTAGCTTCTGGCACCGAGGTTGTTCTTTGAGCCAACTTTGCCACCTAGTGGCCTGATGTGATCCTTCTGTCCATTCATGAAGACATAGCTGTGGAGTGCTGTAATGAACTCTGACAGAAAACAGACCGCTCTGGTCCAAAGCAGAGGCCCAAAACAAGCCCTGCGAATGATGTATTCTAAAAAGAAAAGATGCCAGGAAGCTGGTCTTTCAAAAACATGGCTCCCGACTGCTAAGGTTCCTCCATGGTCATGATAAGAAAAAGAAGAATTAATTTAGAAGTAGAATTCGGGGGCTGGAGAGATGGCTTGGGGGTTAAGAGCATTTGTTGCTCTTGCACAGACCTAGGTTTGATCCCCAGCATCTGTGTATTGGCTCCCAACCGTCTGTAATTCCAATTCCAGGGAATTCAATACCCTCTTCTGACCGGCATAGGTGCCAAGCACACAGGTGGTACACATACAGCAGGCAAAACACATACGTGTAAGCAAGTCAAATAAAAAAAACTTTAAAGAAATATAATAAATTTAGACTTCTGGGGAGCAGGAAGTCACTTAGAGTTTCTAATTAAAGATTTTTTAAATTGAGAGTTTTGTCTCATTTTTCCAGAATAGATCAGAGGACTGTGGTGCTTTGTGGACTAGTAATAGAAGAAACTAAAAGAAAATAACTAACCTGAGCCTTACTTCTAAATCTCTTACATTCTTTGGTACCTAACTGGTCAACTGAACAAATCCAGTTGGTTTTGCATTTATATAGTAAGATATGATGTCTACATGAAGGGATTTCTTATTGTCTACATGACTTTCTGATTTTTAAAAAGATTTTATGCATGTCTTCACTCTCAGTTATGGGATGGATCACAAGGCTGTGACTTCCTGGATTCTGCAGACCAATCACAGTGGCTCTCAGCAAGAACTGAGATGTACTAATTCTGACTATGACCACATTAATTTTTTAATTCCAATCACTTTTTTATTTTTTAAAAAACAAATTTCAAGAGCCAGTGAGATGGGCCAGCGTGGAAAGGCACCCGCTGCCTAGATTGATGACCTAAGTCTATGAGATGGGCCAGCGTATCATGGCTCTTGCTGCCTAGCCTGGTAAGCTGTTAGATTCCCAGAAACCACACAGTAAGAGGAGAGAACCAATTGCCCCAAGTTGTTCCCTGAACTCCATACATGCACCATGGCATATGCACCCACAATACATGTACACACATACAAAAAGCTAAGTAAATAAACAAACATAATAAAAAATTTTTGAACAAATTTCTTCCTGTATATTTGATAGTCACAACATATTAAGAGAGTAAATGGTTTCCATAGTGACACAGATTTACATATCTGTTACTGCAGATTATTGCATGTGTGGTAAGAGCAGCTCAGACCCACTTGCTTTAACAAAAAAATTCTAATACAACTTTATTTAACTATAATCCTCAACTTAGATATAGAGACTGATCTAGAATATCCACTTGATACTTTAACCAGATTAATCAAGAACCATTTGTTGTAGTAATCAAATCCTTCCTTCAATCACCCAAAAAAAAAAAAAAAACAAAAGGAATATTTTGGTTATATAACCAAGGTCAAGGGAGTTCTGTTGATTTAGTAATAGCTATGTCTAGTTTTGAAAGGACTGCCCTCAGATTGTCTCTTTCTTAGGATGCCATCCCATCATGCTCCTGCCTCCTATCTTTCTTCTGCCTTCACTTACATCTCAGATTTTACATATGGATACAAAGATGGAGAACAGAACCCAGCACCCCCAAAGACAGAATTTCTCTCTTTCCAGCATCCATGTGAATTCGCCAAACTGATGACCTTTGTTTGTATATGTGTCAAGTCCATTATTGTGGTCAAGGACTCTGGGTCAGGTGGCAAACGCCTATCTCAAAACATGCTGGTAGAGAACAGCTGAAAGAATGACAAGTCACAGACATCTGCTATGTCACCCTTAGGAAGAAAAATAAAAGATAACAGACAAGAAGACTTGGGAGTCCTGGGTGTTATGTTTATTTGTAATGAAATCAGCACGGCTGCCNAACAAGAAAACAAGACACCAGAACAGGATCGGTTACCATGGGTGCGGAGCCCTGGACCATGCCGCAGTGGAAAGGGGCCCTAAAAGTTGCTGTGGATGTCAATGTGTGATGCAGAGTGGGGCTCGGTTGGTGCAAGGTGGACGGTAAACAGGGCTACCGTGCAGACTTAGAAAAAAAAGAAGGAAACGTAGCTACTAGCTCCAAGAACCTTTGCAGAGGACGACAGCCTGGGAAGATTAAGGCTCTTCGGAAAATATATAAGAAATGAGCATGCTATCAAATGTTATTTTAAAAAACAGTATATTACATATTTCAATAATGTTTAAAGATGCAATGTCATGAGTTAAGGATGTAGCTCAGTTAAGAGAGTGCCCTCCTACCATGCAGAAAACCCTGGTAGGCTCCCCAGGCCCAACTATTCTACATGTGGTGAAGCATGCCTTCAGTACTTACACTCCAGAGTTAGAGACTCAAGGATAAGAATTCAAAGTCATTCTTGGCTACATAATCTGTTTAAGGCCAGTTTGAGCTACATGCGACCCTGTTTCTGAATAAATAGGAATGAAAATAAAGAGACAGTGTTATGTGCAATGATGGTCACAATTTTCTGCCCTGCTTTGGGCTGGCTTGGATCATTCCAGTAAGGCTTAAACAGCTGGTATCACCTTCAAGTTGCTTATGTCTGAAGTCTCAGATGTCTAAATGTTCATCATTTTATCCGGTAGATAAAATGCAAATAACTCAATCCATTTATCAAGCAGGAAGAAGGTAACTTTATGGTCAAATAATTACCCTATAAGCATTTGCCCTTGTGAAAATGAGAGAAGTAAGTAAATCAGAGTCATTGGGGCTCTGTTTGGTTTGATGTCAGTGTTCTATGAAATGTATGTACACATGTGAGGGAAAGCACAAAGGTCAACTCCTTGCTAATTATTCTGCCTCAAACAGATCAATCTCAGCATGCCCTTGACTCCTGCCCTTCACATTAGAGAATTAACTCAATTATATGCTGCTGCTTTGAAGCTTGTGTCTTGTAACACACTTCCTAAATGTGGGCCATACAAAACCAAGTGTGGTGCCCACCTCATTCCAGCTCTGCAAGCCTGAGACAGAAAGGCCACAAGTTTGAAGGCTAGAGTTACAGACTGAACTCCTCCCTCAAAACAAAAATGTAGACAGGAATGTAAGAAAGATTTGTGGAAAAGAAGGGGCAGGTAGACAGAAGTGGGAGAGAATTAAGAGAAACTGGGGTTGATAGTATTTAGTATGAATTGCATATAATGGTCAAAGATCACATTTAATCTTTATAAGAACATATATATGAAAAAATAAGTAAGCTGCCCCCCCAAAAAAAATACCAAACAGAACAAAGATCTTTCCTAACTTCGTCTTTTCTCTTTCTTCCCCAGACTATGTCAGAGAGTCACAATGGCCTTGCACAATAACAGTACAACCTCGCCTTTGTTTCCCAACATCAGCTCTTCCTGGGCGCAGAGTNTTCCTCAGAGGCAGGGCTGCCATTGGGGACAGTCATTCACTTGGGCAGCTACAACATTTCGCAAGCAGCTGGGAACTTCTCCTCAAACGACACCTCCAACGACCCTCTGGGGGGTCACACCATCTGGCAAGTGGTCTTCATTGCATTCTTAACAGGCTTCCTGGCATTAGTGACCATCATTGGCAACATCCTTGTCATTGTGGCATTTAAGGTCAACAAACAGCTGAAGACAGTCAACAATTACTTCCTCTTAAGCCTGGCCTGTGCAGATCTCATCATCGGGGTCATTTCCATGAACCTGTTCACGACCTACATCATTATGAACCGCTGGGCACTGGGGAACTTAGCCTGTGACCTCTGGCTTTCCATTGACTATGTGGCCAGCAATGCTTCTGTCATGAATCTGCTGGTCATCAGCTTTGACAGGTACTTTTCCATCACAAGGCCACTCACCTACCGAGCCAAACGAACAACTAAACGAGCTGGTGTGATGATTGGGCTAGCTTGGGTCATCTCCTTTGTCCTGTGGGCTCCTGCCATCTTGTTCTGGCAATACTTTGTAGGGAAGAGAACTGTGCCCCCAGGAGAATGTTTCATTCAGTTCCTGAGTGAGCCCACCATCACCTTCGGCACGGCGATTGCTGCCTTTTATATGCCCGTCACCATCATGACTATTTTATATTGGAGGATCTATAAGGAAACTGAAAAACGTACCAAAGAGCTGGCTGGGCTACAGGCCTCTGGCACAGAAGCTGAGGCAGAAAACTTTGTTCACCCCACAGGCAGTTCTCGAAGCTGCAGCAGCTATGAACTACAGCAAAGCATGAAGCACTCATCCAGGAGAAAGTACGGCCGCTGTCACTTCTGGTTCACGACCAAGAGCTGGAAGCCCAGTGTTGAACAGATGGACCAAGACCATAGTAGTAGTGACAGCTGGAATAACAATGATGCTGCTGCCTCCCTGGAAAACTCTGCCTCCTCGGATGAAGAGGACATTGGCTCAGAGACCAGAGCCATCTATTCTATTGTGCTCAAGCTGCCAGGTCACAACACCATCCTCAATGCTACCAAGCTACCCTCCTCAGACAACCTGCAGGTGCCGGATGAGGACCTGGGAACTGTTGATGTGGAAAGAAATGCCAATAAGCTTCAGGCCCAGAAAAGCATGGACGACGGTGACAGTTGTCAGAAGGACTTCTCCAAGCTTCCCATACAGTTAGAGTCCGCCGTGGACACAGCCAAGACCTCCAGCACTAACTCCTCGGTGGACAAGACCACGGCCGCTCTACCTCTGTCCTTCAAGGAAGCCACGCTGGCTAAGAGGTTTGCTCTGAAGACCAGAAGTCAGATTACCAAGCGAAAAAGGATGTCACTCATCAAGGAGAAGAAGGCAGCCCAGACCCTCAGCGCCATCTTACTGGCCTTCATCATCACATGGACCCCCTACAACATCATGGTCCTGGTGAATACCTTCTGTGACAGCTGCATACCCAAAACCTATTGGAATCTGGGCTACTGGCTGTGCTATATCAACAGCACCGTGAACCCCGTGTGCTATGCCCTGTGCAACAAAACATTCAGAACCACCTTCAAGATGCTTCTCTTATGCCAGTGTGACAAACGGAAGAGACGCAAACAGCAGTACCAGCAAAGACAGTCAGTCATTTTTCACAAGCGAGTGCCTGAGCAGGCCTTGTAGGAAGAGGGTTTGTCAGTAGCAATGACCACACATGCACATCAGCCCACAAAGCCTAGCAGGAGTCTGGCGCAGGTGGGAGGCCGTTCCTGATGGTGATAAAGTGATTTTTATCAACCACACAGGAGAGAAGCTGCCTGTTTACTGATCCATTGAATAAACTGATTTTGGCCAAATGCCAATTCAGCAAGAAAGAGAGAAAAACATATTGCTGAATATAAAGAAATATATTCTGAAGTAGACTTTTAAGTGTTTTTTTCTTACAGAGAAAAAAATATATTGTCTTAAAGCAAGTATCCTTTGAAATTGGTTTGCCTAGGTCTTTTCATTCCCACTAGTTTTGAAATCACAGGTGAGCCTCCCTGCACGAGTTGCCATGTGCTCTTCCCAAGGGTCCCAAGGTGTCCCTCCAGACCCCATGTGAAGCACGGCAGGCTTGGAAATCTGTGGTTCCGAGTTATTTTGTACATTGCAGAGCTGACCCAATCAGCTTGTCCCAATCAGCTTCCGTCCCCTCTTGGTGTGTTATTAAACTCTATTTGTGGATTTGATTCTTGGTTCTTGCAAAGTACCGTTTTGTGCAGTTCAAGTTTCAAAGAAAATTGCATATGAATACATGTATACCTATCTATGTGTGAGTTCAGCACGCACACACATAGTGTACATAACGTGATGGGGAACACTGAACTGGCAAAATGTTCCTACCGAATATGCTTTCAGTACTTTGGTAACTGAAACTCTCTAGGATCCTAATATGATATTGAAAGTGAATTAAGCCCAGTTTAATGTGGTGTTTGGGTTTGGGTTTTTGACACTGGAGCTGTTTCCACAAACCACCCTGAAGAATAATATCCAGCACAGAGAATCCAGACCTTCTCAGCAAACCTGTGCTAGACAGACAAGTCTCAAGGGTCAGTCCACATCATGTCTTGACTGGACTCAGAGTGCATACTGTCTCCTTGGCTATTAGCTCTGTCAACAGAGCTAAACTAGGGCCCCTCTGAGCTCAAAAGGATGAACTTATGTACATGTTTGAATTTCGTCGTCTAAATCTGAATGTTTCAAAAAAATTTTCTGGGATCTAAACTGCTTGGAATTCAATCCTAGAGTCACCTTTGAATGTCACATACAGCAATATATCTACATTTACATGGAAAAGTGAAGGAAATACTGTGCCAGGGGCCTGACAGAAAGTGTTGCATTTCACTTCCTGCTACTTGGCACCTCCGGGAGGAAAAGAGGCCTTACCTCCTGTTATGTAGCAAGAGCCAGGACTTCTGGTTGTCACTGTATAACCTTCACCCAGGAATCGTTTGTGTCAGGAAGCTACACGTTCTCTGAAGAAAGAATTGCACTCGAAAAAGTATTGCTTCAAAATTTCCTTCTTCCCATTGTGACAACTGATTTTTGCATTATCCTTTGACTTTCCCCAAGTGCACCGTGTTTTCTCCGGGGGAGGGGTCTGCTGCTCTTGTTCTCGTGGCTGCTGTATTGTTGGATTCTTTCCTTCTTTTCCTTCCGCCGGGACTGTGTGGGGAGCGGGTGGGGGGATGGGAGGGCTGTGGAGAACCCTTCCCTGTGCAGGGCATCCATCCGTGTTGTGAGCCCAGAGCTTTTGTATTCAGGGGGAGGTGGTGTTTACAGCCGACTTTGACATCAGTGGATGTGTTCTCAGTGGTGTGTCTGTACCTGAACTATTTAATGTTGTGTCATGTTTATATAAAGAATATTTATGCATACTTCACCATGTGTTTATTTAGTGTTGATAAATATGACTCCCTCTGCTATGCCCTTTGATGGGGATTCTTTAAGGTCCACTTACATCATGACTACTAAGCTTTTCCCTGTGGCCAAGAAGGAAAAAACCATCACCTGGTTGACATTCAAGAGCACCTGACTCGTTCCAGGCCATAAGCCCTGTCACTTGTTGTTGGTTGTTTTTGCTCTTGTGGCTTTTGGGGGGCCCACCACCTAGCTCCCAAACAAATCACACACAGAAACGTATTTTTTTTCCTGTTGCATTTTTTTATTGATTTTTATGGAGCTCTACGTTTTTCTCTGCTCCCCTCCCTGCCTCTCTCCTCCCCCCCTTCAACCCTCCCCTAAAGTCCCCATGCCAGAAATTTATTCTTACTTATTAATGCCTGACCTTAGCTTGGCTTGTTTCCTGCCAGCTTTTCTTAGCTGAAATTATCCCAACTACCTTTGCCTCTGGGCTTTTTCCTCTTCTTACATTAGTATATCTAACTTTCACTCTTACTCTACAACTGGCTGGCCCCTGATGTCCTCCTCCCCTTGTTCTCCCATTGCTCCCTCTTCCTCATTTCTCCTTCATTTTTTTTTTTGTTTGTTTGGTTGGTTTGGTTTGGTTTGGTTTGGGGTTTTGGTTTTGTTGTTGTCATTTTGTTTTGTTTTTCGAGACAGGGTTTCTCTGTCTAACTTTGGTGCCCATCCTGGAACTAGCTCTTGTAGACCAGACTGGCCTTGAACTCACAGAGATCCGGCTGCCTCTACCTC
>LOEQ01001736.1:208663-221951 GCA_001685075.1 Bramus lutescens
GAGAGAGAGAGAGAGAGAGAGAGAGAAGTAATCACCTCTCAGGAATGCTACCTAATGTAGAGACTTTAGAAATCATATAAGGCCTGCCTACAGTGTAGGTCAGTACCATGGCCTCTTGGCCACTGTCCAATCTCACTGCTTGAATGTTGTCTTCTACCACACAGTATACTCTGTCTGCTACACTATACTCTGTGTCTCTTCTGAATTCTTCTGATGGTGATCACAAGGTACAAGAAGCTGAGGGAAAGTCAGAGAAAAATCCTAGTAACAGTGTGAGCCAAAATAAATAATTAACAAATAAATAATAAGCAAAAAATACTTTCTTCAGGCATGGCCATACCTGTGATACCAGCACTAGAGGGCTGAACTTCATAGGAGTAATCAGCAAATCAATACTTTCTATCTTTAAAACGTAGCTTATCATTTTTAGCAGCAAAGCTTAAACACTATATAATTTGTCCTTCATAATATATCAAGGTCTTTGAGCCTGGTAAACATATATTATCCTTAAGACTAAGTATTTGTATTAAATACACTGCAGTTGCACATAATCCAGACCCCAGAAAGTAGTTTTCATTAAAAAAAATTATGTTTCAATACCAGTCTGAATGTATGTAACTCTTGAAAAATCTCACTGCACAGATTACTTAAGTATCTCTAGGTTTTATCATCTTCTTCAGGGTTAAAGCCAGCACTGTTGGTCAGCTTTCCAACACTGAGAAAAACAGTGTAGTGGAGGAAGAATTTGTTTTAGCTCACGGCTTTCAGATGTTTCTGTCTATGGCCAATAGCTTCATTGCTTCTGGGTCTGTGTGTGGTAATGTGGAATATCATGATAGATGCATAAAATGGAGCAGAGTGACTCCCCTTAGACAGGAGACAATGAGGGGCAAAGAAAGCATCCTGACCACAAGGGCACACCGCTGTGTTAGTTACTTTTCTATTGCTGAGACAAATACCACAATTATACAAAAGGCATAATATAATAGAAAGGATTTGATTTGGGGCTTACAATTCATAGGGTGAGTCTAAGGCTATTATGGCAGAGATTGTGACAGCAGGCAGACAGGTATGGTGCAGGAGCAATAGGTGAGAGTTTGTATGGTGGTCCACAAGTGTGAGGAGAGAGAGAGAGAGAGAGAGAGAGAGAGAGAGAGAGCTGACTGCGAGTACTGTGGGCTTTTGGAACCTCAAAGCATGCTCCCAATGACACGCCTCCTCCAACAAGACCACAACTTCCTATTCCTTCCCAAATTGTTCTACCAATTTAGAATCAAGTATTCAAACATATGAACTTTCGGGAGTCGTTCTCAGTCAAACCATCACACCCACTGACTCCGTTTCTCCAAATGGTCCCTCAAACTTTTCATTATTTTCTATCTTGGTTTCATTGCCCATAGGTATGAAAGAAATCTCAGTTTAATTAATAAATTGTTTATTCTGGCTCATAATTTAGGGTAGTCCTGCATGGCAGGGATGTCAAAGTGGCTGGAGTTTCAAGCAGCTGGTTTTGTTGCATCCTGAATGAGGAAAAAAGAGCAGTGAATACACGCTGTTCCTCAGTTCACTTCTTTACTTATACAGAGGAAGACCCTAGCTAAAGAATGTTGCCATCCATAGTGGGCGTGTCTTCCTGCTTTACTGCCTGGTTTGTGTGTCAACTTGACACAAGCTAGAGTCATCAGAGAGGAAGGGACTTCAGTTGAGAGCGTGCCTCCATGAGATCCATCTGTAAAGCATTTCCTCAATTAGTGATCAATGGGGAAGGGTCCAGCCCACTGTGGGTGGTGCCATACTGGGCTATTGGTCGTGGGTTCTATAAGAAAGCAGGCTGAATAAGCCATGTGAAACAAGCCGGTAAGCAGCTCCCCTACATGGCCTCTGGGTCAACTCCTACATCCAGGTTCCAGCCCTGCTTGAGTTCCTACTCTGACTTCCTCCAGTGATGGACTATGATCTGGAAGTGTAAGCCAAATAATCCCTTTTCTCCCCAACTTGCCTTTTGGTCATGGTGTTTCATTGAAGCAATAGAAACCCTAACTAAGACATGCCCCAATTAATACAATCAAAATAATCCCCTGGGCAGGTATGCACACCCACCTCCCAGGTGACTCTAGATTCTGTCAAGTTGACGAGGCACACCTCCCAAATATGCCATCAGATAGTAACTCCATCAGTAGATTAACCCACTGGTTAGTAAGAGTCCTCTTGGTCGAATCACCTCACAATAATGAATCCCCCTGCTTTCAACACACGAGCCTTGAGGTGGCTGGGAGCATTTGATATCTAAACTACTGCACACTCCAGTTGTCACCTTTTTTCCTGGTTTTTCTCTGTGTAACAGTCTTGGCTGTCTTGGAACTCACTCTGTAGATCAGGGTGGCCTCGAACTCACAGAGATCCGCTTGCCTCTCCCTCCCATGTGCTGGGATCAAAGGCACGCACCACCACCACCAAGCCAGTTGTCATATTCTTTGAAGGACTAAGAAACAATCCAAGAAGAAAATGGCGCACCACACGAAACATCGCTCCTTCAAACAGGATCCCTCTAGCTGGGTGATGCATGAACAAGCCGTGGAGGAGCCTTGCTCATCCAGCAGAATGAAGAATTCCCCATTGAAAGTGTGGTGGAGACTGCAGCAACACCAGTTTTACAGTTTAGATATGAAATGTCTCCACCAGGCTCATACGTTGAATACTTGGTGGTGCTGTTTTGAGAGGTTTGGGAAATTTTAGGAGGTGGAGCCTAACTGGAGGAAGTAAGTCACTAGATACGTGTTTTTGAAGGCTGATCCCTTCCCTTCCCCCTTCTCCTTCTCTTCTCTTCTCATCCTCTCCCTCCTCCTCCCCTTCCCTCTCTTCTTTCTGTTCCCTCTCTTCCTCCTCCATTCTACCCACCCATGCCTCTGTATCCTGCAGCCATCGTGATGCTCTGCTAGAGCAACCAGGCTGAACCCTGTGAAATGGTGACCACATTAAATCCTTTGTCATTTAGGTGATTCTCTTGGGAATTTTGGACACAGCTACAGCTAAAACCCACTTCTCCTTATCTGAGCCACATACAGTTCAGAGAATACTGTGGAACTCGGCCTCCAGGGACAACATGGCTGCTGCCAGCTTGAACTCTGTAGGTTATTTGTGTTCTTGTTGCTTACAGTTAAATTCATCAGTTCACCAAGCTAGACTTGAATGATGCTGTTTCTTTGGTCTTTTGTTGGTTTCTTATGTGGATGAGTAGACATTTGCTCATCTCCTCAGGGAAAGTTAACAATGATTGATCCAGAAAAAACATCATTTAAGTCACTAACATCAGAGGTATCCATGTCACAGCCACCCCAATGTCTGCATCAACTACATTGACGCTAGTTGTCAAAAACACAGGCCCCAAGCGTGGTGTGTGTGTTGGGGTGGAGGGCTGGTATTCCAGGGGCATATTGCTTGTTCACTGACAGTCCAAGCCATTATCTCTTATGGGCAGGTAGGTTCCCTCCACAGTACAATGCAGGGAGAAAAGTTATTCTATTTGCTCCACCTGCAGCCAGCAGAAGGGGAAGAGAGCATGCGACAGCACAAATGCATCAGAGTGCTTTGTTAAGTAAAGGACAGGACACATCCACTCATAGTCTAATGGCTAGAATGCAGTCAGTTGGCCACATCAGGCCTAGGAAGGAGGGGAAGGTGGTTGACCTAAGTGGGCTTTGTCTACAAGGTTAAGTGTCTCTCTTAGGGAAAATGTTCATATAGATGACTCCCATGCCAATGCCACCTAATTCTTCTGTCTGGATTATTTTCATTTGGGGTGTGTGTGTGTGTCTGTGTGTGTGTCTGTGTGTGTGTGTCTGTGTGTCTGTGTGTGTGTCTGTGTGTGTCTGTGTGTGTGTGTCTGTGTCTGTGTGTCTGTGTCTGTGTATGTGTTGCTGTAAACCAAATGTAGGGCTTTGAACATATTAGGCAAGCACTCTGTCACGGAGTTATATCCCAAACCCCACTACCTGGTTCTCAAGGTGACATTAGCACTGTCACCTCTGTGTGACAAGTACAGTTACACTGGAATTAGCATAGGATAGCAATATGAAATCTAGGAGGAGAATCTGAGTAACACTAAAAAAAAAGTCACTTTGAGTAAGAAAAGAAGTCAGAAGTGGGTACAAGAGAAGGAAAGGATTGGCTTTCTTGGTCATTTGGTTGAGTAGGAACAATTCACTAACCATTATAGGCGTCAGTACATTTTGTTTTCCATTCAAGAAATTTGCCCACCTCATTTACATTCCAAAATATTTTGACACAACTTAATAGAGAGCCACGGACACTGCAATAGAGAGACACGGATTTGCATTCATGCTGGAGCCTCCTACAGCCAAGCCAGAGAATGGGGAGTGGGGACGCAGAGATGGACGCAGTTCCTGCGTGGTGAGGTGGTACCTGTGACCCCACCGTCAGGATTCTGGGGCAATGAAGGCTTCCTAGGTCCCTTTTCCATGCTCAGCAGCTAGCTGCCCGACCCCAGAGGTTATTCTCATAAGCATACAGAGTCGGAGCTCCAGCATCTATCTTAATTTTAAATCCTGTACATTGACTTCATCAACACGGCACCCCAAAAGCAATGAATCCAAGAACTGTGGTTAATCTTACACTTATACTAATTTGAACCGCGAAGCCGGAAGCATACTTGCATGCAGTTCTCTTTCGTGCACACCAGAGGGCATTGTGTGACCATTTACTGCAATGGTGTGGCCTTGCTACAACACTTTGCATCTTCAGAACGTGTTTTTCAACCTTAGACGATTCTTTAAAGCAAGATCGGCAGTCAATACGAGACTACAAACTGTAAAATAGCTTTATTTAGAGTCTCAGGGATCGCTATTTGGAAGGCTGATTTGAGTAAATCCAAAAGTATATGCAGAAGAAAGAACAAAGGACTTGGTAAAAGATATCAAAAGCTACAACAGCTGAAGGGGGTGAGAGACCCAAACGCCAGGTCTGATTGGCCAGTTACAGCTACAGGCGTGGCTCTGGCTACAGCAGTGCTTGGAGCTAGCTCAGGTGCAATAGTTTAGTTGGCCCTGAGGCTCCGTTTTAGACACCTTCTTAAATGGGATTTCTAAGGTTTTCAAAAAAGTACTTATTTGCTAATTGCTCTTCTGTTTTATTTAGAAATGTTTCAAAATTGCGCTGCAAGTAGCAATGTAAGGTCATCTATACACCAAAAGACTTAAACGACTTTATGTGTGCAGAGATGGAGGGAAAGAAAAAAGAGAGGGGACCTTGGACTTGGTACGGGTTAGTTTTTATCAACTTGACACAAACTACAGTCTTTTAGAAAGATGGGATCTCAAGAAATTGCCTTCATCAGATGGGCCTATGGATCTTGGTGTTTTATCACAATAGAAAAGTAACCAATACAACCTTCATTCTGTATCCATTGAGTAAACAGGAGTGTGCTTTAGGCAGAAGTGTAGGGCTGTAGAGAACATTGCTGAACCTGGGCTGTGCAGGACGCTATGTGGGGGGACATGCACAGGCACAGGTGCATTAGAGGAGGGAAAAGGATGTCATTTGGAGCAGCCCAGAATCTGGAGAAAGCTGGTTCTGCCTCCAGCGTTTGTTTCAACATAGTAGTGGCTGGGGAGCCAGAAAGGAGTAGTTTTCCTGGACGTCAGAACTTTCCACCCAGGTATGACTCCTTGGTCTANGGGGGGGCTTGGTCACAGCTGCCTTCCTGCCCTGCCCTGGGAACTAGAAGCCAAGTGGGTTCTCTCCCTCTTTTCCCCAGTCTTGAGTGGACTTCTCAGCATGAGGTTCCCTCTGTCTGTTTTGATGGAAAAGGTGTAGGGGAATGTGTTACAGCTGCAGAGTTGCAGAGACGTTCTGACTTATTGGGAAGCCAGGTTATACTTAGAGCTGCAATAGGACAGCTCTGGAGAGGTGGAGCCACAATAGGACCGCTCTGGAGGGGTAGAAACTTCAACAGAACAGCTCTGGAGGCTGGAGCTTCAATAGGACAGCTCAGCCCTGGAGGAAAGATGTCCTATTGTGAAGCCAGGCTACTTGAAGCTGGAGTACAGTGGGGGATGGTCTCCCTGCAGGATATAGCAATCCTGCTCTTGAGAGCGCTACCCCTGAGCTCTGCTCTGTTCCCTTCAGGGAACATCCTAGCTGATCTGTCTGCTTCTTCTCCAACCCAAGATGTTCCTTCTTTTGTTAACACTCCGCTAAAGAAGAAGCCCCTGCAGAAATGTAGCAATCTCCTAGGCTCCAGGGGGGGAAACTTACTTTTTTCTGCTCAGGCTCCCTAAGGGAGCATCTCAGCAAGGTTTTTCAGCTCAGTCCCCTAAGGGACATCCTAGCCAGGTTCTTCTATTCTGCATTGGCAAATGAAGATCTTCACCATGTAAGAATTCAAGCAAGGTGATTGAGCTTTGCTACCCCAGTGTTGATGAGACAGGAGTATCTCTAAAAGGCCAGGTAGCCTGGCCTACCAGGCAGTGCTCCAGGCTAATGACACGCTGTCTCCAACAAAAAGGTAGAGGCATCTGAACCCTGACAGCCACAGCTGCCCTCGGACCTCCACGCATGCACCTATACACATGAAAATGTAAACACATTCATACCCTCACACCAAAATAATTGAAGTGGATAAAAACTACATTTAAGGAGCAAAATTAAATTTAAAGGGCTACAACTAAAGCTTGGAAAAATAAAAGAAAAACCTTCATGATTTAGTTGTTAATTTCTTAAATATGCCGCCAAAAGTGCCAGCAAGGAAACAAAGAACATAAATTGGCCCTGGTGTTAATTACATTTAACCATCGTGTTAATTACATGTCTCGCTGCTGTGACCAAATACCTGACAAGAAGCAATTCCAGAGAGGAGGGGTTCGTGCTGGCATTTAGTTCCATCACGGAGGGGAGGGCAGTGTAGTAGGAGCTTGAGGTCCCTGGTCAGGAAGCTGAGACACTGATGCTCAACTCACTCTCTTGCTCTTTCAGTAAGTCAGGAGCCCCACCCTATCCACAGTGCCTGCCACATCCAGGGTGGGTCTCCTTTCTTCCATCAAATGCTTCAGGAAGCACCCTCATAGTCACACTTAGAGACGCACACATGGTGCCATTGTGCAGGACTATCTCCCAAGACAAACTGCCGCCATCTTCCTGAGTTCAGCTGTGCCAAGTTACGTCACTACAGCCGGGTTTGCTGGCTGTTGACCTTCTCTTATAGGAGAGGTGGGAGGGTCACCAGACCCTCACCCGAGTATCTAGCTGTTCCTCCCAACCAGTTGTATGTAATTCTGCCCTGACTGCATATGGCCTCAGGGAGGAGCTAGAAATATACAGCCTGGGAAGAACTGGGGAAGGGGTTCCATCTAGGGGGACCTAGAGGAGTCATTATCCACGCTGAGCGTAGATCTTCAGTGTGGATGTTCTTTGTTTTATTTTATTGTTTGTTGTTTTTTCGAGACAGAGTTTCTTTGTGTAGCCTTGGCTGTCCTGCCTCTGCCTCCCCAGGGCTGGGATTAAAGGCAGGCATGTTCCATCACCACCAGGCCAGTGCCTGATAAACTCAGTAGTTCCCCACGGTGAACCCCCATTTATCACTGGAACCTTAGGAGAATGGGAAGGCATTGTTTATCTCCTCCCCAAGAAAGGGATTTTAGCAAAACATGGTCATTCTAAACCCAATCAAGCTTCAATAACCATCACACATGCCAACAAAACTTTCTCCAACAGGGAAAAAGGAGCTTAGAAGTATGTGTTTAAACATTGGATTTTAAAACGCAGAAGTTCAAGGCCAGGCTGAGCAATGGTGAGTCCTAGGCCACCCTGGACAACACAGGGAGACTTTGTTTCAAAACAAAGGGAGTGGAGAGGCCAACAACCTGCAGAGCCCAGTGTCTGAGGATCCGGTGCCCTCTTCCTGCCTCTGTGTGCAGCAACCTGCAGAGTCCAGCGACTGAGGATCCAGTGCCCTCTTCCTGCCTCTGTGTGCACCATTCATGCACATCGTGTGCTTACATCTATGCAGGCAAACAGTTATATACATAAAATAAAAATAAATATTTTCTTAAAGTTACATAGTAGGTAGATGGCAGAGCCATCAGAGCCAGTATGCAGACCGTAGGCATCTGACACCAGCATGACTGGCTACTCCTAGGTAATGCTGTTATGCATCTAGGATGGCCTGACCTGTTAGGTTAGTCACCTTTATTTTTAAATGAGGTAGGCTCCCACAACTCTTCCCCAAAACATTCTCAGAAAATGGTGTCTGTGAAATAAAAGTTGTTTATTGTTTGTGTTTTTATTTGTATGTAGACAAAGTGCAAGGGTCTATTCCTGACTCTCTCATAGTTTGTGATCCTCCTGCCTCCGCCTGCTGGAGTCAAAGTATACACCACCATTTCCTGGCTGTGTGTGATTTTTGAACAAGCTCCCAAGTTTCAGGTGTCCTACTTTTTTAACAGAAAGGAACACCTTACTATACATACTGTGGGGATTAAGTGAAGTAATAACTGTAAAATTAATTAACTAATAATTTTTTCAAAGCCCGGGATTAAAAACTACTTAGAGGGGTTGGGGAGATGGTTTTTGTTGCACAAACATGGAGACATGAATTCAATCCTGAATGCTGATGTAAAAAGCTGGGCGTGGCCCACATTCCCGGCTACACCAGTGCTGTGGGGAGAAAACACCGAGACACACAGACCACTGGGATGCCAGCTGCCAGTCTAGATGCAGCTTCAGGGAGCAACCCTGCCTCAAGGGAATAAGGCAGAGTGTAAAGTTACCTTTAGTAAACTCTAGCTTTGTTTAAAATGTGCACATCCTAGAGAGAACGAGAGACATCACTCCTGTCGTTTGATGGTGTAAGTCAAAGCTTGACATAAAGTTCATACGCGGAGGTATTGCCTGTGCCACAGATTGTCCTGTGGACCATTACAAAATATGCCACCTGTTAAACTGTGAATTTCTCAACAGCAAAGATAAAAAGAAATGTATCTGCTTCCATTAAAAACACAACATACATTTCCATATGCTCTGCTTTTCAAATATGCTCTACTTTCGATGTAATATATTTAAATATATATTTTGGTGTAATATATTAAACCTAGATAATGTTTTGAGTTTTACCATGTCATCTTTTCAATTTTTCCATACGATTTCACCTACTTTTACACTGTAAGAAAATGAACCATGAATATGCATTGAGAAAAAGCATATATGTGAGGACACATTGACTCTTGCCCTTGGGCTCCAGTAGGATGCTCTAAGTGGTGCTTCCCCAGCTTCAGGAGCCATCCTGGTGTTGCCATTTAGAATTCCACTTTTCTCTGTACTGGGATTTCTCTCCAGAAACAAATGAATCTGAAAGTAAATAAATAAATACATTAATAAACTTCAACTCGCTATGATGACTAATGTTCAAAGTCTCTGAAATCATTCTCAATAGAACATAACAGAAGAAAGCGTGTGTGGTTTTCCCTCCCAGTCCGTGGTCTAGGAGACGAAAGGACTTCCCTCCCTCACTCGTATCTCCTCTTTTCTCTTGCAGCCTCCAGGTGTCCTGAAGCATCGGAGACATCTCCCCAAGTCGTTCATGAGGAGAACAAAGTTTGATCCTCGGTAGATATGGCCCCAAATCTGTCAACAGTAAGCTGGACTCTGGAAGGCGGGGCAGAGGCAGGGATAGGCTTGCACCTGCGTTGCCAGGCAACCATTGCCGCTGCCTGGACCTCTCAAGTTATGGTCGCTATGCTCCCCCTCCTGGCAGTGCTGAGCAGTCTCTGAAATTCAACAACGGGATTGCACCATTCTGGAAGAGAAATGACCAAAACAGAGCCTTGTAACCCTATGGCTATGGAGGTAATATTAAAAGCTTAGAAGTTGAACAATAGGTTAAAAAAAACCTATTAAATTCCTACAAACCAGTATTATAGAAATAATTAGAATTCAAAAATAAAATACTGTCTTCAATAGCATGCCTTTGAATTGAAGTCTTAAATAAAATTCCAGTGAAATTTATATAGATACACATTTATAAAGCCTTGAAATGAAGTGCCAAGAAGTCAAGAGTTTATAAATTAATACATAGCAATTCTTTGATCAGCTTCAGTGAGGTCAGAGCACAGTAACCGTTCTTTCTAACTGATGAATATATACAGCAAACTAAATCCTCAGCAAAAAAAAATAGCATCAGTTTCTAACACTACAGCAGATATGTAAACTGAAGACAAACATCAGGCAGGTACATATACCCAGATCCACCATCTAAGGCTTCAGTAGTATTGATAAGGAAATAGATGAGTAGATAGAACAGAACAGAGCTTAAATTAAAGCAGAGAATTACAACCATTGGTTTTGTCAAAGAGACAAGGGTAAGCCAATAGAGACAGAAATGTCTGGTCCACAGTGGAAATAATGAAATCAGATAGTATAAGAAAATAAGCACAGGCAAGAGCTTTGTATTCTTCCTAAAATTTTAGTTAAAATAATCCATAGACTTGCAAATATTTTAGAAATAAAACACAAATGAAAATCTACATGGTCCTGGGTTTGCAGTATTTTTAATGTGATACGAAAAGTTGATCAGTAAAAACAAATTAATGTAGACTTTATTAAAATGTAAAATGTTGGCCAGAGGATATAACTCAGTTGGTAGAGTCATATACAAAGTCCTGAGTTCAATCCCCAGCAATTCATAAAATCAGACGTAGTAGCACATGAGAGGTAGAGGCAGAATGGTCAGAAGTACTAAAGCTATCTTCAGCAATGCAGGAAGTCTGAGCCCAACTTGAGCTCAAAAAAAAATGAAATGAAATGAAATGAAATGTAAAGTGTCTATTCTGTAAGAGATGCTGTTAAGAGAACCAAATAATGAGTCACAGACTGGGAAAAAATATTTGAAAAATACTTTCAAAAAGAATGCAAATTATACAAATCAACCCTAAAACTCAACAAAAGAAGACACAAAACTGATTAAAGACAAACGAGATCTGAATCAGCTGGTGGCACAGGCATGTGATCTCGGCACTCTAGGAGCTGGGGCAGGGGTAGCAGGCATTCCCAGCCAGCCAGAACTACAAGGTGTGGCTAGGGATATGACTGAGCCATAAGGAGCTTCTTAGTAAGCGCAAGACTCTGGTTCAATCCCCAGCACCCAGAAACCAGTTAGGAAAGGTGTGAATAGACACTTTAACAATGAAGATGTGCAGATGACAAAAAAAAGCATACAAAATGTATCCGGCTGAGAGAGGAAAGCAAAGTAAAACATCAGGTAGTAGTGTGCATCTAATAAATTGTTAAAATCCAGAAACAGAATTAGAATTACAGCAGGAATGCTTATCATAGTAGGTGGACTATGTAATGGTATGGCCACTATGGAAGACAGTTACTAAATATAGTCTTACAGATGAGTCAATAATTATATACATATCAATTAAATAATTGCTAGGCGTTAAGTCCAAGCAAAAAAAAAAAAAAGGCAGCACTGTAGAATGTGAGCTTCACAATGACCAGCATGAGCTCCAGAGGTAAGGAAGTAGCCTAGCTAGGGAGCATCCATGAGATAATAGGGGATGAGCTCTGAAGCCAGGCAAAGACAGTGAAGAGCAGCTAGAGATGTAGGTGATGGAATACAGTAGACATGTCCAAAGCCCTGGGTTCAATCCCCAGAACATAAGAAGGAAATAGGGAGGCAGAGGGCATGAGGGAGGGGGAGAGGGAGGGAAGGAAGGAAGAAGGGCAGGGATGAAAGCGTATACATTGCTAAGAAGCCAATGTAAAGAGGCTACACACCACATAATCCCAATTACATGGCAGGGTGGAAAGAGGGAAGGACAGATGGGTTCCAGCTCTGTGAGTGACGGTGGCTGTGAGCTGAGTGGCGACACAGGATGATGAAAGAGTGGTTGGGACTGTGCCGTGTAAGGGAAAGCTCGGAGTATATGGTACCAGCATGAACAAGAGTGCTCGTCACTCTGAAAGAGTCTTTCACCACACATGGAACTACAATAGGTCCGTCTCTGAACAAGGGCTTTAGGTAGAAAGCACTGCACAGAAGAATTTAACATTAAGTCATTTATTATGGCTAAAAAAACAATAAAACAAATTTTCTCTTTAATTTTTTTTAAATTTCAGTAAAATTCAATTCACATAAAAGTTATGATTTCAACTATTCTGAGATTATAGTTCTGTGTAAGTCAGAAAAATATATTTGTACACTATGGCTTTACAACCCACCAGCAATGCTTGGAGTTCCAGGTTCTCCACACCCTTGCCAACCCTGGTTGTTTCCTCCTTGTGACTGACAGTCACACTAGAAAGTGAAACATCACAGACTGCTGAGGGTTTTATTTTTAGTTGCCTAATGGCTGCGACTGTGGGAGCCCACAGAAGTGGGTCCATTCTGATTGACTGGAGGTCAGAGAGTTCAGGCCTATTCTTGCTCCTTCAAGGTTATCGACGAGAGGTTTGACTCAGGTGTGGCTACTAACAGAACCTAGGGTGTGGTTACTTGGTGTTTTGGGTGTTAAGATGGCCGACAGAAGTGGATCCATTCCACCTTAATTAAAGGTCAGAAAGTTCAGGCATTTTCTTACTCCTTCAAGGTCAAGGATGCGACAGAAGGTTTGATCCCTAGAGTGAATACCTGCAAGATACTTGGCCTAAGGTGTGATTGCTTTGTGTCCTGCCTAAACAAACAGAATACTTGACTCAGGGTATACTACAGATATTGAAGAGATGGTTGCTCTGTTTATTCTTTGTATCATGTTAAAGCAGTCTTTTGCCTTCTTCTCCCCTCTTTCAGATTGGGGTATATGTATATAAGTGTTAGGAATATTTCCTAACGCGAGCTCCCTGCCGAAGCAAAATTCCCAAACAAGCCAAATCAAAACAAGCCAAATTAAGAAATATCCAGGTTTAATGGGAGTTCTGCACTCTCAGGTGGCCCTGAGGAGAGAAAGGAAAAGGGAACACATGTTCCTCTTTGGGGAGCTCATTTAAATACCCTGGGGATTGGTCCTGACCCCACCCCAAGGTGGGGTCATAACCTGGCTTGCTGGGATTTGGAGTGCAGACCAGGCCTAGGGGCTGCAATAGATGCTAGGGGCTGGGGCCTACGTTCCAAACTTAACTATAAGCACATAAAAATATAAACGTGGGCAGATTCACTGGATTGCTTACCCGACTCTATTTTGTGTCTCTGTATCTCTGTTCTGTCTGCCTAAAATTTCTTTATTTTATTATAGATAGATAGATAGATAGATAGATAGATAGATAGATAGATAGATAG
>LOEQ01001736.1:250752-270752 GCA_001685075.1 Bramus lutescens
GTCTTGGCTATCCAGGCTGCGCTGGCTGCAGCAAGAACAACTAGAATGGGAGGATGTACGTCTTAAGGGAAATGATATACAATCTGTAATAATTTTACAATAAATTGATTTTAACTTCAGTCAAAACATTGCGTTTATTTTTCTGCTACTGCCAGACAAAAGCACTCTCTTTTTTTATAGGATTTATTTCTGTTTGTGTGTCTGTGTTTGCAGATAAGCACATGAGGACTTGCACCCCAGGAGGCCAGAAGAAGGTGTGTAATAGCTTGGAGCCAGAGGTGCATGTGGCCATCACCCTGACCTGGGTGCAGGAAACACTTAATAGCTGAGCCATCTCTTCAGCCCCAAAAGAACTTTTAATTTTTTAAAAAGTAATCAAACCCATTCACGCATAAAATTCTGCGCTTTAAGTAGTTGATAATATGTGCACAAACATGGGTGAAAACTTAAAGTCTGTACTCTTTTTGTTGTTGTTGTTGTTATTGTTTTTTTTTTTTGATTTCCAAGAAAGGATTTCTCTGTGTAGACCAGGCTGTCCTGAAACTCACAGAGATCTGCCTGCCCCTGCCTCCGTAGTGCTGGATTGAAAGTATTTGCCACCATACCCAGCTACCACTTAATTATTTTTAAGGCAGGGCATCTCACTGAATACAGAAGTCATGGATTGGACTAGGTTGCCTGGCCAGTGAGCAGTTAGCCTGCCTCTAACTCTCTGGCACTGAAGTCGCAAATGTGCACCTCTGCACCCAGCTTTTTACATGGCTGCTATAGACTGGACTCAGGTCTTCACGACTGCAAAGGAAGCATTATTGACTGGCCCGTCTCCACAGACCCAGAAATCTGGATGTCCTGATCCATGCTCTAATAAACAGTTCATCTCATTCCTAGAACATTGACTATTCTGGTGAATTCCCAAATTCAACAGCAAAGAATAAAATCACTGTCTGGCTTTAAGAACAGAGAGAACAATATAACAAAGAAAAGAAGTAGAAATCAGCCATATAAACCTGGCAAGAAGCCAAGAAGACAGGTGCAATAAGAAAAAAATAAATAAAAACCATATCTCCTTTGTGAGCAAGAGAATGAGAAATAAAGATAAGTGTAATTTCTGGCACTTTTCTCCCTTAATAAAAATAGAGATCTGACCCTTCAAACCCTCTCTGGAAATTAGCACTCTCGCATACATAAATATATTTCTGATTTTCTTGATTAAATTGCCGTTATCTGTAAGATACTTATTAATAGCTCTCCCCATTGCTCTTTGTTTAAGCAAATAAATTCATGTCCTTCCTTCATCTCTCTGTAAAGTAGAAACTTAACCCATAGGATTTTTTCTTTTTACCATGTGATATGTGTGTAACACATACATATATGTATAAATACTTTTGCACATGTAGGGGCATGCGTGCAAACTGTGCATGCATGTGGAGGCCTGAGGTTGACATCAGGGAATCATTGTTCCATTTTCCTTATTTATTGAGGCAGGGTCTCCCGATCACAGCCCAAGGTCACGGATGAATATGACTAGTCTGACTAGCCAGCTGGCTCTAGAAATCCTGGAACTGCAGGTGGGTCATCACACTCACCCCACTTTTCTGTGGGTTTCAGGGGAGCTGAACTTCAGTCTTCACACTTGGGTGGCAAGTGCTTTAGCCGTGGAGCCATTCCAAGCACCAGAATTATTTACATCATAATTGGCACTGTATGAATTTTATCTATGCTAGCTATTCATTTTTATCATTTTTTCTAGTCTCTCTTCCTTAGTAGACATATACTTCCTTGAGAAATATTTCATCCTCAATGATTTTTTTGTAGGACATGATTGCAAACCTGTAGACATACAAACTCAGTTGACAAAGAAGGCCCATTGAAGCGCAGATAGATCTGAAAGTTAGTTTGCTGAGATCCAGGCTATCTCCTTTTACTGCCTGGCAGAGCCAACCTCTCCCTGACACTCAGAATTTTTAATACTGGAATCTTACACTTCATGAAGCAGAGAGAAATCGTACACCTCTTTCTTGCCTAGAAGCCTAAACATACACTGCCCACAAACATATTCAAACCACCTACTAAGCATTTCTACTAGAGAAAATCAGAGAGATGGGAGGAGGGGACAGAGCACTACACAAAGGCTTCTGGAAAATTCTCTACCTGGAAGTAGTGCAATGAGCACAAAATTCAGGGTCAGTTGGTTCCCCTGATTCTTACCTTCCCGAGATTGGTAATTTCTAGAATCTGGCTGCTTGGCTTTCCCTGAAAGGATAAAATAGCGTGAAGGCAGGTTGACATGTCCTTACGCACTTCCCTTCTTTCAAAAGAAAGAGGAAGAGAGGGGTGGTGAAAAGAGAATAAGAATGAAAACAAGAACAAGGCAGGCAAGACTCTGGGATTCTGCTTCTATCTGTGTGTGTTACTAGGAAAGGGAACCTGGACCCTGGAGACACTTGGGGCACTTATACAGGCCAGCCACCAGTTCAATAACTGTGATGAGCTTACTAAGAGACTATTTCAGCCACATGGCTTGCCAGGGGGTGTATTCATTCAAAATCAAAACAGGCATAGCTAATCCACTCTCCCAGCAACCACACAGCAGGCTGCAGTGGCTATGGGTTATTATTCCCTCCAGCCAGGCATAAAAACACTGGCCTAGCATACAAGGGGGTTTATTTAATAGTTACAATTGGAGCCCGTGTAACCAAGACCCCCAGGGAATCAAAAGAGAGAATTCTTTACAGTAGGTGGTAGAGACAGTACCTTCTGGCAGTGGAAACTCCTGATGGGCAACCACCATATGCCAGGATCCATTAATGAATCTATTTCCAAGGTTAAGCAGATCTAGTAACCTTGCCTTTCATATGGTTTCTTTCACATGAAGTACCTAAACCTCACCAAAGTATATTAACATACAAGACAAGTATATTTGTCATGTCCTTCTGAAAGACGTTATGTGACAAGAATATATCCTAGAGGAGAAATGCTTTCCAATTCTCATACATAAACATTGCGTCCTTGCGGGGAATGCCTGTGTACACGGGGTCACAGGTGGTTTCTGCATGAATATTCTGGATCCTCACTCGAGATGGGCACTCCTTGCTTTCCACAAAATCTGAGCTGGGCACTCTCCTAGGATTACATTCTACAAGATCTTTAAAAATCAATGAAGGAGAACAGCTGAGGTCGACACAGCAGAGGGCAGTTAATAATCATAAATATAAAGCATACTCACTTTTTAGATAGGAAGTCATGTATCCTAGTCTATCCTTGAGCTGACAGTGTAACCAAGCATGACCTCCTGATTCTCCTGTGTCCACATCCTAAGGACTAGGATGTGTACTACCAAGACTGGTACTCTGTGATGCTGGGGATCAAACCTAGGGCGTCATGCATGCTAGAAAAGCATTCTGACAACTGAGCCATATCCCCAGCTCCACAAATAATTTTTAAGCCAGTGACTTCTCTTATCTCTTATTGGGAAGAGAAAAGAAAAAGGGGGAAACCACTGTTGAGGAGAGTCAGTTTAAATATAATTTGGTTCTACCTTACATCATTAGATTATCAAAATTTTAAGAAAGATTTTCTGAAAAAAATAATGTGTGTGTATTATATGAGTAGGTGTGAAGGAAAGCAAGGAGTGTGTAAGCATGTGCACTTGAGTGTGGAAACCAGAGGACCTCAGATGCTGCTGACCTTGTTTTAGGAAAGGGTCTCTCGCTTTGTCTAGAACTCACTTAGGCTAGCCCAGCTGGCCATTGAGACCCAGGAATCCTCCTGTCTCTGCCTTCTCAGTGCCAGGTTTATAAATGCACACTACCATACCTGACTCTCTTACAAGGATGCTGGGGTTGAACTTAGGTCCTCATGCTTGCACTGCTGCCATCCCAGCCCCAACAATGACACTTCTGGATTCTATATCCAGTGGAGTTTAGCACCACTGCCCTCTCCAGGGATGTATACAAATGACAAGAGGGAGGCAGGTTGCTGTGAGTTTGAGGCTAGACCATGTCTCGGAGAATGATTGTTGGGAGGGACAGCAGAGAAGAAAGGAGAAAGGAAAGGGACAGGAAGTAGGAAATGATGTAAGGGGAATGTGCCAGAACTGAAACAGGGTGTGGTGTGTGCATATGGAGAAAGAGGCACTTTGCTCTCTGAAATACTAATCCACACTGCATAAGCCTTATACTAGTTTTTACTCTCCTTGGGTATTCTAATTCCAACCTTTTAAAATATTCTCAGCTCAGTTAGCGGAATGGTGACTTTATAGAAAAATATATTTAATTTTTATTTTAAAATTTATATAAAGTTGTGCATCTCTATACATTGCCATTTCAACTTTGTAACGTTTTATTCTACTAGTAGTTTCTGTTTGCTAAAATGAGTTTCTATTCTCTCCCAATAAAAATGATTCAAATGCTGCTTTCTCTAGGGAAACAAATGAAAATATTTCACTGACTTTATAGATTACACAAAAAAGGGTTTTAAAGTTACTATGTTAGTTTTAAACATTCTCACTTTTATTTATTTTAGTGTGTGTGTGCACGCTCGTGCGGGCACATGCACACTCGTACGCACATGTATGTACACACATATATACAAATGCATGCAGGTATGTGAAGAGGTCAGAAGAAGGCACTGTTTCCCCATAGCTGGAGTTACAGGAGGTTGTGAGTCATACCAACTTGGGTGCTAAGAATCCAAATTTGAACCTCTGAAAGGGGAGCGAGCCAACCTGAAGCACGATTAATAAAAAACTCAGAGAAATTGGGGTTTAGTCTGAAGAGTCGAAAAGTAAAGCAGTCGGCCATTGACTCTCACCTCAACCTCAGTCCAAAAATGGTGATCCTGCCTCCAGGAATCTCAGAATGAGACTGAGAATGTGACCTGTCTCCTCCCATTTTATAATCCTCTCTATGGTTGGGATTAAAGGTGTGAACCACTGGGATTAAAGGCATATAACCTCCCAGTTTCTATGGCAACTAGTGTGGCTACTGGGATTAAAGGTGTTTGTCACACTGACTGGTCTGTAAGGCTGACCAGTGGGACTGTTTTACTTTCTGATCTTTAGGTAAGTTTTATTTATTAAAATACAAATGAAATGCCCCTACATTCACCCTCTCCCCAGCCCCACACTAGCACTTAAAAAAAAAAACACAAAAAAAATCTGAGATGAACTACTCTTGTAGACAATATTCTACTATACAAATGAATGAATGACCTGTATGGGAATTTGGAGTAACTAAATCAGATGATAAATATTTCTGTGTATTTATGTTTACTAGACATTTGCACTTTATAGTTTAGTTTAGACTTGGGAGGGATTTACACACATTAAAAGATTTTAGTTGGTGTGGTGGCATGTACCTGAAATCTCAGTACTTGGGAGATGGAAACTGAAGAATCAGGAGTTCAAAGTCATCCTCAGCAACATACTGAGTTTCAAAATCTGCTTGGACAAGATGAGATCCTATCTCAGATAACTAAATGAAATAAAATCAAAAATAATAGAAGAAGCTTTCATTTGAAAAGCCAGAAAGGAAAGTGCCAAGATTAGAACAGCCCTAGCTCATGAGGTGCCTATATTGCCAATCCGAGGCTTTGTCACTCACTGTAAGGCCAGAGTGCCTTATGATAGACATGCCATAACAAAGAAGCAATGAATCCTATGCTGTCATGTAAACTCTAATCGCTAACAAGCCTATGTACTGAGAGTTTGCTTTCTACAAGAATAAAGTGAGATGGAACATATGTTCATATACATATATATGTATATGTATGTATATATATTTATGACAAATATGAAGGTACATTCAGGAAGAAGGGACTAGTGGGAAAAGATAGGAAAATAGTCATAGTACATGATATATTTGAAGGAAAATGTCATTATGAAACTCATTAGTTCAAAGAGAAATAAAATCCCGTGGGTTAATCTAAACTACAAATCTTTACCAAACACTTTCTAGAGAATCCAAAAAAAAAAATCCTAAACACCACTTCTGATTTCTGGCATGTACCAGACACATGCACAAACATACACATCATACTATGAATGGATGGCTTCCTTACCCTGGGGCACACAGCAACACACCAGGGCAGGCACTGACCTGCACCTGGGATTATAGCCAGATTAGTGAAATCAATCAAATTCAGATCGACTCTCCAAGTCTCTCCCATTCTACCATTCTCACCCATTCTTGGTTTTGGTTTGTGTTTGTTCTTAAGTTACTTTTTAATGCAGAGCCTGGCTACATAGACCAAGCCGGCCTCCAATTCACAATTCTGAATTCCAGGATGACAGCATGTACTGCACTTAGTTAACCCGCCATCACCTGCTCAATTCTTCCCAATGTTTATTTAATCTTTGTGAGGGTGGGGTCTAGAGAAATGGCTCAACAGTGAAGAGTGCACACTGCTCTTTCAGAGGCCAAGGTTAAGTTCCTAGCTTCCGCACTGGGTAACTCACAACTGCCTATAACTCTAGTTTCAAGGGTCTGACCTGTCTCTGGTCTCCTCATGTATCTGCAATCATGTGGTACATGAACATATAAATAATCAGGTGCTCAAACATATACATAAAATAAAGTGAATAAATAAGAATCAAGCCTGGTTTTTGCTATTGGTGGTGGGTTTTTTGTTTCTTGGTTTTCAGGGTTTTTTTTTTCATCTAAAGATAGGTGTGTGTGTGTGTGTGTGTGCGCGCGCGCGCTTGCGCACCGCAAGTTCATACCAGGTGACATTCTTAGTTGTTAGGTTGCTAAGCCTTCAGTTTTGTTGTTGTCGTTTTTATTTATATTATTATTATTATTATTATTATTATTTTACATCCTGAAGTCCCTCCTTCCTCCATCTCTCTCCACTCCGCCTTCATTTCTCTTCAGAAAATGACAGGCCTCCCATGGATATGAACCAACATGGTATATCAAGTTGCAGTGAGACTAGGCACTGTTTTTTGTTTGGTTGGTTTTTTCAGTCACAGTCTCTCTGAACCTGGACTTGGTGATTTGGCTACACTGGCTGGCCAGCAAGTCCCAAGAATCCTCCTATTTCTGCATCCCTCGCATGCTGGGATCACAAGCACCTTCTACAGTGCTTGACTTTTTCACGGGTTCTGGCTATTGAACTCTTATCCTCAAGCTTGGACCGCAAGTCCTTTCCTCATGGAGACATCTTCCCAGCCCGTGTTGAGATTTAAAAGTTGTATTTCATAGGCAGTCTCTATAAAGAACAGTATCTATTACTCAGGAAGTACTTTGCTAATGCTATCTTAAGTACCTTTTGTGCACACAGGCAGATACTACTCTCCATTATTCAAATGAATAGAGGGAAAATAGGTGCGTAAAACACAAATGGATATTAGGACTGGCAAAATAAGTGGGATGCCACTTTTACTTAAATCATTTATCCACCACACAGTCCTGACTTAAGTGGATGGGTGCTGAGTCTGAGTCTTTATCACCAAAACCTTTTCCCATAACCTAGGCTTCCTGTTGACAAAATTCATTATCAAACAGGATAATATGTGTATCAAATTTACTTTCTTTTTCTGTTTCCTTCCTTCCTCTCTCTTCCTGTCTTTTCTTTCTTTAAGTCCTGTACAGCTCATACTAGCCTCAAACTAAGTCTTCTTACTCTACTCTACAGCACATCATATGTCTCCTGAAGTAAGGAAACACCACTTTGGCTATAACTCACTCCGGCAAACAAATTGGTCACCAATAAGCCCTGAAGTTCTTATCTGCCTTCATGGATTTTACGTGCATCTTCATGTTTTAAATGAAAACAGTATTTTCTTCATGTGTTTCTGTGACAAACAGCATAGGCTTCCTCCTTCACACACCAGCTTCTCCACCTACATCACTGACTTTCTGTTTTATCTAGAGAGCCACAGGGTATGGCTTTGTCCCCCCACCCCATACTCTGAAGGAGCCTTTTCCAATACAATAGCTACATATAACATGCAACATTTATAAGATGTCGCTTCTCAAACCCATCTCGTACTTTCCCCTTTCTTCTAAGCTGCAGACTTCCAGGCCTCCCAAATTACAGTACTACTCTTCCAGTTCCTCCCTAATCTCCTCCTTTAATTAAAGAAAACATAAGATGAGGCAAGTTCCTAAGTGTATGTCAAAACTACCAACCTTTCTTCCAGCTCTCATTTCTGCCCATCTCCAGGGACTCTGAGGATGTTTCCAGGGACCCAAACTCCTCCCACCCTTCCATGGGTCAAATGGTAGAATTTTGGACCAATAGATGTTTGAAGACTCTTATTACCTCTGTTAAATGTGATGCTTTCTGTCAGATTGCATGGTTTTTACTTTAATATTTTAGAAACATATATCCAGAGTAAGCAAAGGACTCTAGGTAATAGAGTAGGTTTTTGTCTATTGTTTTGTTTTGAGACAGGAACTCATGTAGCTTAGGCTGGCCTGAAAGTTGCTAAGTAGCCAAGGATGACCTTGAACTTTGACCCTCCTATGTCAAATTCATAAATGCAGATTTATTACAGCTGTATATAACCACAGCTAATTAATGCCATACTGGGGATTGAACCCAGGGCTCTGTGTGTGCCAGACCAGTGCTCTACTAAATAAAGTACAGCCCCAACACTCTGGCTTTAAAGAAGAGTCAGTAGACAAAAGGTACATGAGGTAAAGGAAAGAGAGATTGGACAGGAAGGAGGAAGCACAGACAAGTCTAGTGTTCCAAAACAATTTACAAAATAGCAAAAGAAAGCACTTGTGCACCCGCATGCACGCGAGTGTGTGTGTGTGTGTGTGTGTGTNGCATGGCCTCCTGGGGCCAGGGAAGATAAACTTGGACATCCAGGTGCGCTCGCTGGACCCTGGTCATGTGAGTTCACCGTTTTCCAATTATTAAACTAAATCTGTTATATTGAGCTGGTCTGGTTAATTCTAACTTACCGGTTGACCACGCCCATCATGTGACAGTCATCCAATGTGAAAAAATAAACCAATTCCTGGTAAGTGGAACTAGTTTTACATTGGGAAAACCCAAGATTTCAGCTGCTGTTGAAACACTCTGGACAACAAAGGCATTGCCTGGAACTAACAGTGTATGTTGTATTCCAAACTCAAAATCAGTGAGTTTCTACTACAGTTCACTGATGTGTGAACTCCACAGGAGAACTGGGCTATACTTGGATAGACTTGCCTCTCTACTCTCCAATCTTAAATTAGGGTGATTCTTCCCCCAACACAGAAAGAATGCCTGCATGGCAGCAGGGAAGAGGACAAAGGACACAGGAGATGGACAATGACAAGCCAAGCTCATAGCGTAACATTCCTGGCAAACTCCACTTGTAGCTCTAAGGAGTTGTAGTGGAGAAGGAGGGTGATAGAGATTATTCTGAGGCTTCAAGCATGCGTACAAAGCACAAGCTGTACCACTGACTACACCATCTGCCCTGTAAAAGAGGCTCATCAATCAGTCTCTCACTTCTAAAACTAAAAGAACTTGTATTAATGTCCCATTTTCCCCATGATGGCATCTATAGAGAAGCCAACTGAACAGAAAGCATCAAGGCTTTCCTCCAAAGAGACCCAGGACATTCATTGTTTTCATCCCTAGCTGCTGGGACCTGTTATGCGTACTAAAGCAATTGCAAGAGGCAATGATGAGGTACAAATTCTTCTTTTTAGTCTGAAAACTTTATTTACAAATTATACTTAATATACAAATTATGCACAAACTCTCTGTGTGTGTGCATGTTGGTGTATGTATACACAGTTGCATGCTTTCTACAGAACATGTGTAAAAGTCAGAGAACAACTTTCAGTAGTTAGTTCTCTTCTACTTATTGAGTCAAAGTCTATCTATATCTTCTTTCTGCCACATTGTATTCCAGAATACCTGACCTTTGACCTCAGTTTGATTCTCCTGTCTCTGCCTCCCATCTCACTGTGGNNNNGGGGGCTGGGATTTCAGACACAAACTGCTACTGCCTCTGGTGGTTTAAAAATTATTCTATTATTTAAATTACATACATATGTGTTTCTATGTGTGGCTATGTGCACCAGTGAGTACATGTTCTCATGAAGTTTAGAAGAGGGCACTGGATGCTCTGGAGCTAGAATTACTGTCCACATGGGTGCTGGGAACTGAACTGTGGCTTTCAGCAAGAGCAGCAAGCACTATAAGCGCTGGACCTATCCAGCCCCTACATCCAGCTTTTTATGTAAGTCCCAGAAATGAACTTAAGGCAAGCACTTTTACCCACTGAGACATCTTGCCAGTTCATGTTTGGAGCTGTTTTAATTCCTAAGAAAACCTTTACTAGACCTGCTTTTTCAGGAATAAAATTAACATACCTTAAAAGTTTCTAAATACAGTCCTGATTCTTAGTTCCACTTATATGAGCATTAGTGAGTAGCTAACATTGGCCAAATATTTATTAGAAACACATGTGGTGCCAGGCAGTGGTGGCCTGTGCCTTTAATCCCAGCACTCGGGAGGCAGAGACAGGCAGACATCTGTGAGTTCAAGGCCAGTCTGGTCTACAAGAGCTAGTTCGAGGACAGGTTTCAAATCTACAGAAACCCTGTCTCAAAAAAGTGAAAGAGAGAGAGAGAGAGAGAGAAAGAGAGAGAGACAGNGCACAAAAAAAAGAAATTCTTGCTAAGAGCTGTAGGCTACAGACCTGGCCATACGTCACTCTTCCAACCCTTGGTTTGCATTGATCAGAATCCAGGCCACTGGAGCTCTTTGAGGAAGCAACAGATTAAACAACTAATGTGTGATTGTGAAGTCAAGGGTCCTCATGAGTAAATAATTGAGAGAGTAGTATGGTTTTGCTTTTTATGTTGCTTGAGTCATATAAATACTATGTGTTAATTGAGGGTTTAAGATTGTTGCTTGTTTTCCCTTGTATATAAAGGCCCATTTTTATTACATTTTAATTTATTTATTGAGGTGGGCATACATTTCCCAGTGTATGTGTGGAAGTCAGAGGACAACTTGCAAGAGCTGGTTCTCTCATTCCACAGTGTGGGTGTGGGGTGTCAGGGACACAGGTTGCCAGGCTAGGAGGTTCCTTTGCTCACTGAGCCATCTCCCTGGCCCTATGATGTGAATCTTTCTAGGCAGTTTAAAATACTTTGTTCTAATGGCAGACATTTTATTTTTTATTTGTTTTGCTTTTTATTTACTCATTTATAGCCAGGGTCTTTTGTATTCTAAGCTTGTCCTTAAACTTGCTGTGTGGCTAAGAGGATGACCTTGAACCCTTGACTCCCCTGCCTCCACTTTTGAGAGCTAGGCTTACAGAGGTGTTGAGAATCAAACCCAGGGCCATACATATGCTAAGCAAGCACTCCACGGGTGAGCTACATTTCCAGTCCAAAGGACTAGAACCCTTAATACAAAACAGGGAGGTGTGTGTGTGTGTGCGTGTGGCATTGAAGTCTATAATAATGGGCTCCTAAAGGAGGAATACATCTAAAGGATACTCTATAGTGGGAATAGAGAGAGAAGAAAGAACTTCCTGACTTCCTGGAACTAAAGAGACAGGTCTAAATTAGGTCAAGATAAAATATATAATAATTCAAATCAGTTTCAAGCCAGGTTCGGTGGAATACTATAACCTTACCATTTGGGAGGCAAGGCACTTCATGGACACGTAGTAAGTTCAAGGCCAATCTGAGATACATGAAATGAGATCCTACCTCAAATAAACAAAAAACAAAATAAACCAAACGGACACACACACAGAGACAGACACACACACCAACTCAATTTTTTCATGAGTGTAATATAAATAAAAGGTTTTTATATATATGCTACTGAGGCTCAGATGAGCTGACACAGCAAAGGGCAGCCAGTGGCCACTACACAGCTCTCAGAATACTTCACTTCTATGAATGCAGCCTCTAATTGTACAGGAGATTTAACAATCAAAGCTAACTGATAGAAAAAAAATGTGCTTCCTTAATCCATCCTTCCTTCCATAAAAATAAACTCCTTCCAAGGAAGGAAGGAAGGAAGGAAGGAAGGAAGGAAGGAAGGAAGGCTCCCTTCCCTTTCCTTTTCTTTCCTTACAGGTTTTTCTAGCCCTCCATGTCCTTAAACTGCTCCTTAGACCAGGGTGACCTCAAACTCACAGATCCATCTGTCTCTGCCCCCTGAGTGCTGGAATTGAAGGTGCACACTACCATTGCCCAGCAGAAATAAGCTTTCTTAATGCACTCCTTATCAACATCCAAAGAATTTCTCTTCATGACCTGTATCATGTAACACCGGTGTATCTGCCCATATCAAGCACTGCCCTGACTTTGGGATGTTGTCTGTTTATTTATTGGGGTGGCACAGGCATGGCAGAGCCTACATGTTGAGGTCAGAGAACAACTGGAAGGAGTTGGTTTTTTCCATCCACTGTGTGGACCACAGGAACTGAACCTAAGTCATCAGTCTTGGAAGCAAGTGCTTTTACCTACTGAGCCAACTTGACTGCCCTAAAAGTTGTATTTGAGGGAAACTTGCTGGTAAACTTGGAAACTGGAAATGTGATAGAACCCAAGGATCTCTGGAAGTGAAATTCACAAGACACACACACAGAGACAGTTCTAGACGATTGTTCCAAAGGAGTCTGCAGAGGTCAGTAAAACTTCCTTTGCAGGGAACTTAACTGAATGTTGAGAAAGAACAGAGCCAGTGTGACAAGGGTTGTATGTGACAAAGAGATGACAGAGAAAGGAATGTCTTTAAGTAGCAAAAATACCCTTAATGCAGGGTTGGATAACATCTTGACAGATGTCTTACTTTTCGGAATGAAGTATAGTGATCTGGTAGTTCCAGATGCCTGCAGTCAAAGGGCACAGATGGCAAGAATTTATATCCTCAGACTTCCTCAGCATGAGCAAGTGTCCTGTTTCCTTTGAGGTGTTCTGTTTTGGAGTGAGAAGCTCATTTGATGTCTGCCCAGTGATTTTTTTTTTTTAAGATTTATTTATTTATTTTGTATACAGTGTTCTGTCTGCATGTGTGCCCTCAGGCCAGAAGAGGGCACCAAATTTCATTATAGATGGTTGTGAGCCTGAGCCACCTTGTGGTTGGTGGGAATTGAACTCAGGACCTCTGGAAGAACAATCAGTGCTCTTAACCTCTGAGCCATCTCTCCAGCCCCTAGTGATTTTATTTTTATTTTCACAGAATTTTCATGTTATTTGGAGTGATTTCTAAAGACCCAACTTATCTTAGATTACTATTGTAATGGCTGGCCTCAAATTCACTGTGCTGCATGGCTGAGAATGACCTTGAACTTCTGATCCTCCTGCCCCTGTCTCCCAAGCGTTGGGATCAAAGCAGGGGCTTTATGTATGTTAGACAAGCACTCTACCACCCTAATGAGGGTCACATCTCTAGCCCACACTCACCTTCAGTTCTCTGGACTTCTTCCTTACTCTCATGGGTCATGTTCCAGTGTGTTTCAATGTACAGGTAAACAGTCAGCCTTTGCATAACACTGTTAGTGAGAAATTAAGACCAAGTTTCGCCATTCCAGAGGGAGAGCAGAAATACAATCTAAAACTGATACTGCCGGGCTGACCCATGAGAAAACGCCAAGAGTTGGATTGTTTTGACTGACACAATGACTTTAACTTGACTCTTACAGCCAGAGTGTTATTCCTCTCTCAAGAGAATGAATCTGTTCATAGAAATGTTTATCAAAAAATACATTTTCCTGGATTATACGGAATGGTTGAAGATAATTGAATTACTAAATGAACATAATTTAGTTTAGAAAAAATTTTCTAAAAACCAATATTTCATGTTATGGCAACTTAATATAGTTGTAAAATGAATACAAGCTCAGTAAAGGAAGATAAGTAAATCACAAGGTCTTATTTGCCAGAGATTAATATATTAAATATTTGTATTAATATGTTTTTCTAGTATGTATATATGTTTATTTCTATATGGTATAATCATTTTCTATAATGTATATTTTAATTTTTCATTTCCATGGTACTATAACCTTTATAAGATAACTCCCTAATGGTTACATAAATTTCTCCATGTTAACAAGTTATAACTCAAGTGTGTGTATATGCATGCACATGCATGCCCCTTCAAAGTTGAGGTCGTCAGAGGACAAATCAATTCTCTCTTCTACCATCATGCTGAGTGGTGAGCACCTTTACCTGCTGAACCATCTTGTTGGCCCCTTTGCTGTTACATATAAACAAGTAAAGGTCACATATCACCCTGCTGACATAATATACCACTTAATAAAGAATTCCAAGTTGTATTTAACCCCTGAGAGCTAAGTTCCTATAAAGGAAACTCTTGGCTAAGTACTAATTAGAAATAAACAGAGTTTTTGTTTTGTAGAGCTCAGACTTGAACTTGGAGCTTGGCACATGCTAGTCAGGCACTCTGCCACTAAGCTACATCCTCGGCTCCTAAAGTGTTCTGATAACTAGCATTTAGAACATTAGTAAGTATGTAAGAAGTTATAGAACTTCTCTCAATCTTTTTAAACTACATATTCAATCGATGTATTGCATAGTGGGTCTTTAACTATTACAATTGAGAGCCAGCATGATAGCATAGCAGGTAAGGGCACTCGCCACCAAGCCTAATGTCCAGTTTTATCCCTTGGATCCACATTGTAGAAAAAGAGACCAGATTCTCTAAATTTCTCTGACCCTTACACACATGTCATGGCATGTGAGCACATGCATACACACATACATACAAAATAAAATAAAATAATAAGAAAAACAGGGTTGGAGAGATGGTTTAACACAAGAGCATTTGCTGCTTTTGCAGAGGACCTGAGTTCAGTTCTCAGCACTCATATTTGACGGCTCAAAAGATGCATAAGATCTGATGCTCTCTTCAGATCTTTGGAGGAATCCCATATATGTGCATATACCACCCCTCTATCTATGCACACAAACATATAAATTATTAATTAATAAAAACCAAAATACTATTGTTAATTTTAAAAACCAAAAATGTACCGAGTTTCACTTTTACTTTCACTTCTATTCTGGGTGTGTTTTCAAACAGAGATAAGATAAATTAGTAAAAATTTAAAAAAAAGCAATTAACCCCTAAAACACTTGTATGTAAAATTGACATGGCTTTCCACGGCAGCAGGAAGGTAGAAAGTATGTCAACTGCCTGAGGTTGCTTCACAGCTGACACTGGTCCAGAAGCACCAAGTTTTCTGTCTGGCAGTCGAAGACACACAACTTCCTGTGTTTGAGATTCTTAGAGCAGTTAAATTAAGAAAAAGAAAAAAAAGGAAGTGAGGCTCTCTAGCTTTGACTTCATCTCAATATGACACATACATGAAGTGAGCATTCGATCTGTGTGAGTTAATGCCAAATATCTTAGGAAATATTGGCAGGCTAATAATTTTTAAGAAAGTATAATTCAGCTCAACAACTTTTCATTGATTTTTTTATCTAGATTTTTATTTCCTGATATTTCATGTAGGAGATCTATTTAATAGACCATATTTATTTCTTAATTTTAATTTCCTTTTACTGTTCATGTATGTTGCTTGTGCATGTGTATGTGATATGAGTATGTGCAGGTAAATGGACCGAGGCATGCACTGGAGACCAGAAGAAGATGCTGAGGGTCTTTTATTGTTCTCTGCCACTTTGCCTTGGCAGTGAGTATATCATTGCACTGGAGGCTCATGGCTGGGCTGGCTGGCTGGTCAAGGAGCTCTCAGGATCTGCCGTCTCTGCTCCAGAATCCTAAGTTACACACACAGCTATGACTGACATTTTTTCACATGGGTCCTGGGGATTTGAACTCAGATTCTCATGATTGCACAGCAAGAACTCTCACCCATGGATCCTTCTCTCCAGCCCCCAGTAGATTTTATCTTTATGTTTTAAGAAACTAATTACTAGGCATACACTTTCTTTCAAATAATAAAAGAGAAAGCAGGGACTTCGAATGTACATTATATGCTTGGTTATTTCTTGAGAATAATTTAAAAAATAAACTATTTTGGTTTGTTACCTTCAATGTCCCTATTCCCTCAGACTTTCAAATTTTTCTCTCCATATTTTGGAATTACAAATCCAAGCCATGTTCTCTGATGGCATCGGCTCTAACTTTTTGTCAAGTATCCAAATGTGAAAGACAGAATCTATGAATATTTTTATAGGAGAAGGAACAGATCCTTTGAAATAAGAAACAATTCCAAAGGCATGGAAGGAAAGTTCACTGACTGATATTGTCTGAAGTAGGAATTTCTATGGGATTATGATTACAAGTTAGTTACCAAATCTCAGCTCTGGATTTGCTGATCTTTGAAAGGACCCCAATTTGACTCCCAGCACCCATAGTGGTTCACAACCATCTCTAACTTCATTTCCAGGGCCTCTGACATCTTCTGTTCTGAGAATTTTAGGCATGCAAGTGGTACACAGACATGCATGCAGACAAAACAGTCATATACATTAAAGAAAAATTAAATCTTAACTACCACTAAGCTTAAAGAAGAGAATAAAAAATGAAATCTCAAATACTGTAACAATAACCACAAGAGTGTGTAATTTTGGTTTTGTTCATGGGATTTGAACCTACAGCCTTGTACATATTAGGCAAGCACTCTACCACTCAGTTATGTCCACAGTGTACTGCACTGAGTTGGATTTTGTTTGTTTATGTATATGGGTGTTTGTATGCATGTATGTCTGAGCACAATGTGTGTGCCTTGTGCCAGAGAGCATCAGAAAAGGGTGTCAGGTCCCCTGGAACTGGAGTCACGGACAGACAGCCGTGAGCCACCATGTGGGTGCTGGGAATTGAACCCCAGGTCACCTGGAAGAGTAGCTAGTGCTTAACAATTGGGCCATCTCTCAAGCCTTCTGTAGTGGGTTTTAAAGGCACACTTACCACAATGATACTAGAGACTGATCTCTAACTTGCTATGTAACCAATTTCTGCAAGAATGTTACATTCACAAGGGATCCTTGTGGTCAGATAGTGATACTGGCTAAGTATAAGTGTCTTTCTTTCCTTTCTACTTTCCTTCTTTCCTCTTTAATGTGAATGTGAATGGAGTCCAGCTGAGGAATGGCCTGTTGGGAACCATCCAACATGAGTGTTGGGAACTTAACTTGGATTCTCTGAAACAACAGTACATACTCTGAACCACTCAATCATCTCCCCAGCTTGGGTATCTTTGATTTTAAAGCCCACTCACTACATACAGTTCTTCTTAAAGGGACAGTCAGACCGCTAACTTTTCTCCTCTCAGCTTTGAAACGATGATGAAATGATATTCTGAAATGATGTCAAAGGAAATGTAGAAGAGCATATAACATAGCATGATAAAAGCATGGGGGAAAGATAGGTGTCCCTTAAATAGAGCTTAGTGTCATAGGAATGTGGGCCTAAGAGCTGAAGGGAAGCGGTCCATGACAGAAAGTTGCAGGAAGATGTGCCCAGTAAGGCAGGGCTGTCTTGTCTTCCTGGTAATCACCTCCTGTGACCTATCTGAGTCAGCTATGAAAACCAGCCTCACCTTGTGGAAAAATTATCCTAGAAGGTGCAAACCCAGGAATTTTCTCTAACACAATGCCGAAATAATCATCCAAAGAGCACAGGCAGTAAGCTATTTTCTGTGAATTGAGTGCTAAGAACAAGAATTGACTGGCAAATTTTCAGGCTTCATTCTGTGTGTGTGTGTGCGTGTGTGCAGGTGCATGTGGAAGCTATCTCTATCATGCTCCATTTGATTTGCCTCTTCACATAGGTTCTCTTATTGAACCCAGGGCCAGTGATTGGGTAGACTGGCTGGCTGGTGAGCTCTGAGGGTCTTCTAGTCTCTGTCTCCTCAGTGTGGGGTTACAAAGGCACAACACCACACCAGACATTTATGTGGATCCCAGGACTCCAATCTCAAGTCCTCTTGCTTGCACACCATTCACTCTACCACTGGAGTCATCTACCAAAGCCCTGACAGGCTCTGTCCTTGAGGAGTCTCTGAGAGACTTTGATGACTCAACATTTTGGACACCTAGGGTAAAGGCATTCTGCCTTTTGTCTGCCTTGAGAATTCTTTGAAGTGTGTCTTCCTCTTTCGTAATGTGAAGACAAGAGTTTCCTGGGATGTGGCTGTGACAGCCATATGAAATCTCTTTTAGGCCTGGCTGTTTGACAGGAAGGGAACATCAGCAGGGAGTTGGAAACCAAGACTGAATCTCTGCGTGAGCACCTACGTTACACCAGGTGACAGCACAGAAAGGCCAGCCCCACAGCACTGTGCAGAAGGTGAGGCACATCACATATGACGGGAGTTTTCGACTCCAGCAACAACACGGAAAAGGGGGAGAAAGAGAGAAGGCAGCCGAGGAAAAAGAAGTAAGAGCGCACAGAACATGTGACTACTCCAGAGAAGAACATGTTACCAAGAACCTCAAGAGAGTCTAGCGGAATAGAGCAGATGGCTGGAGCTTGCTCCGTTGGTAAAGTGCTTGCCATATAAGCAGGAGGACATGAGTTTGAACCCAGAACTAATATAAAAAATAATTATGGTGGCACAAGCTTGCAATCACAGCTCTGGGGAGGTAGAGACAGGCAGACGCCTGGGGCTTGCTGGCCAGCCAGCAGAGTCTACTTGTTGAGTTCCAGGCCAGTGAGAGACACTGTCTTAAAAACAAAACAAAACAATTGTACTCTGCCTGAAGAATGGCACCCAAGATTGAGTGCTGGCTTCTACATGTACCTTAGTTCATACATGTGATCCAATATCCACACCCACATCCACTTACACACCATCACCACCATCACCACCAATCAGAGCAGACAGTAGGAGCTGGAGGACCAGTGATTGTGGAACCCCTAAGTTCATAAAAGTCTGTGCTAATGGGAACATTAACATGCAATTAGTAACCCTCCTTCAATTACAGAGGGAGTTGACATGGGGAGATGTTGCTACTTGCCAAAGCTTACATAACGAGTCCAAGGTGATGCCTGCTGAGAGAGGAGTTTTGACAGGCATCCCTAACGGTGTGCATAAGGGCTGGAATGGTTTGAGCTCTTCTCTTATAGCAATTAGCCTGGAGTTAGGGCATCAGAAATCTGCTCTGGACCTGACTGTTAGACAGGAAAGGAACCACAAAGAATTGGAAATGTACCTGAGACATTCAGGGAGCAGCCTGTGTCCTCAAGTGTCTTGTCTTTTTGACTCTAGGATGCGATAGGGCACAACATGTCTGGTGTTATGTATTTAACAGTCCTTAGTTCATTGACGATCCCTAACTACTATTGTAGAAATAATAGTCACAGTATAGCTATACAGAATAAATTCTATTTGCCATGGAATTCTAATTACTATGCATTAAGAAAAACTATAGGCAGCAAAGATGACTCAGTGGATGAAGTGCTTTCTGTGCAAGCAATGAGGACCTGAGTTCAGATCCCCAGCTCCCAGGTAACAACTGAATGTAGCAGCATGTGTCTCTAAGTTCAGTACTGGGGGGCTGGGGGGGCATGGCAGAGCCATGGCTCCCAGGGGCTAATGGTCAGCCTACCTAGCTGAAAGTAAACTCCAAGTTTGAGACAGAGTTTCTGTCTCAAAGCACATGGTGGAGAAGCAATTGAGTAAGATAATCTGAAGTCAATCTCTGCCCAGCATGAGTCAGCACACCTTCTCATGCATGGATGTCACACACACACACACACACACACACACACACACACCAAAGAAATAAAGTGTAATACCTAAATGATAGAGCCAATGGCATTATGTTATTAAAACTATATCTTAACAGCATTTTGCTTTCAAATGAGACTACTAACTTTCCCTGCAGTGTTTTTCATTTAACAGGTACTGTGTACCTAGATGTGTGTAGATGTAGCATGAAAAATGAGCTTGTGGTTTGGAGAAAGAAATGGGGAAGATCTCATTAGACTGAGCTCCAGGAAAGTTTCTTTGTGGAGAATGACGTTTTACATTAGTAACCTTACCACAACCTGATGCTTTCTGTTCACTGATTTCTCTACAATGGGCT
>LOEQ01001736.1:274504-286248 GCA_001685075.1 Bramus lutescens
GTGGGCCGTGTGTCCGTGGTACTAACGGGTCGGTCGGTCGGTCGGTCCTGTGTGGTTTGTGAGTAGCACTCAGTGTCACAGGCAGTGTGCACGCAGCACCCAAGTGACCTCTAATCTGTATCAACACTGAACTGTGCCGCCGCACAGCTGAAATGTGTCTGCCCTGTATCCCGTGAGGGCTAAGATGTGTACATAGTACCTAGCATTGTGTGCAGTTCTGTGTGCAGTAGCTTTGTATAGGGTGTCGAGTGTTACAGAGTATCCTTTGCGTGACCAGTGGCTTACGCTGTGTACACACACACGGTACCTGGTTTCCGGTAGAGTTGGGTTCTCACAGTAGCTAGTGGCGTGTGTAGTATTTACAGAGTACCCCTGTTAGTAGGAGTTATACACTGTATCCAGTGTCTTCTGTGGTGTGTATTCAATTGATGGCTTCATTTGGTGTGTATATAATGACTGGCATCGTGTCTGTTTCTGAGTCTGAACGAAGTGGCCAGGTGGTCCAGTCAGGGCGAAGACACCCCAAAAGCAGTAGGCAGTGTGAGGGGGTTTTTGTGAGTCTGGTTCACTCAGGTCCTCTCTCTGCTTGGCCAGGGAGTTAAGTTTCTTCCAGCCAGTTGTGTCGTGTGTCGGCAAAAGCATTAAAAATAGTCACTGGGAGAGGCAGAAAGCAAATATTTTGTAAAAATAAAACGAGAAGTGTAAAACTCTTTACCTTGATTATGGATACAAACCTCAAATGATGGGGGGGGCGGTGTCATTGATTCCAGTTGGTAGGTAGAAGTTATTAGAGAGTGTCTGGTTGTTCTCTAAAAGTCTGAGTGATTTTTAGTAGGCAAGATGGTCTTTGTACTTTCTAACATCTCTAATGTGTTCAAGCAGAGCAGCGGTTCTCAGCCTTCCAAACGCTGCGACCCTTTAACGCAGTTCCTCATGTTGTGGGGACCCCTAACCATACACTTATCTTGTTGCTACTTCCAAACTGTAATTTTGCTACTGCTGTGAACCATAATGTAACTGTCTGATATGCAGGATATATGATATGTGACCCCTGTGAAAGCGTCGTTCGGCCCCCAAAGGGTTCGCGAACCCCGTTTGAGACCTGCTGGACTAGAAGCAATGTGAATTCATGTACAGGCATATTACTTTTCTGGTCTTTGTTTACGTTGTAGTAAGTACTTTGGTTACGTTGTAGTCAGTATTTTGGCTAACCCTATGAGATGAAAAGGACAGAGACTCAAAGATCAGAAGACATGAAATATGATTACGATCAAATCAAAATGCTTCTTGTTGAACTCTGATTAAGAGAATTGCTGTGCTCTATACACGGTCTTTTTCTGTAGAGACTGTTCATGTGAAAACTGCATCGTCTCATATTACCCACAGTGGACAGTTTTTTGCAGTTACCAATTGCAAGGCATTTAAACAAATAGACACATGAGTGCTTTCTTTATAAAGAAATGATTTAAAATGTTAGCACCTGTGCTGAGTTCGCCTCAACTATTCCTCAGATAGTCTGAAGTCGGCGCTCTGGGTGGACATCTGTTTGCATGTCTGAATGACATTAGATTCATTTGGACTTGCCTTTTTTTGTCACCCTCTCTCCATTTCCCTTTAGAATGGTTCTGATAGCAAATAATAGAGGCCTTCAAATCCCAGCCTGACTTGATTGAGATACTAATTGGAGTAAAGATTTTTCACATTGTATAACAGAGCTATCACATGCTGTTAGGACATGGTGGCTTAAAACCCTAAGCAGCTGCTGGAGGATTTTTATTACCCTCTTTAGCCTTAAATTGATTGGCTTTTTTGAAAAAATAAATTATTAAATCTAAGCAAAGAGAATGTATCATGAAAAAACCTAACAATGAGTATTGAGCCTTACTCTTTCACTGCTTACAGACCTTCAATTTGACATTAATTTTTCCTCAGGGTGATTAATTTTGTTGTTTTGATTTTGGTTGTGGCATAATGATTAAGACCACAGACTCAGTGACTTGGGTTTGAATCTCACTTGGGTCATTTAGTAGTAACTTGACAAATTCCTTAACCTTTGACAGGTTAGGATAGGAAGAAGAGGGACTAGCTGAGGCAGCCTCACTGGCCATTACTGAAGCTGTGCCAGGCTCACCATGGGAACTGGGAGGACAGATTTGCACAGTGGAGCTCCTCCTTACAACACATAGTTTCTGTTTTGATTTTGGATGTCTATAGAACCACAACCAATACTGAGCCCCTATCTCGGCTGTCTTGTGCTTGCCAGTTGAAGTCTAACCTCGAGTTGTCTAACATGGAAGAAAAGATGCTGTTTCCTGTTCCTTTAAAATGTATTTAATCAGTTTTGGTGATTTAGATACAAGAAAGACTGTGGATTTTATTCCCACCTGTAGTTTGTAAAAGGTGCCTATATGCAGGTTACTTCCCAGAAGTGCTCATTTTGGCACAGGTCAAGTGTCATAGGCCTGGTTTAGAAAGCCTGTTAGCTCAGGCATGGGTCAAGTGAAATTTGACACCTTACTATACTCTTGGTTTTGAACTTTGTTTTCTGTGGTGGAAATTATGTGTAAAACTTTCTAGATTTATTGTTGTTGTATGTACATTCATAGTATGTATGGGTGTGTATGTTGTGACATGAGTGTGGAAGTCAGAAGGCACCTTAAAGGAATCCTGGGGAGCCAACTAGAATCAATAGGCTTTTATGGCAAGTGACTTTATAGACAGAGCCATCTTGCTGGCCCACAACTTTCTAGTTGTAATTTTGATCTATTGCTACTTTGCGTCTGTCAGTGTACTTTTGCTGTTGTTGTCCCCTCCCCCTTTTGGTTTTGTTTACAAATCATATAAAGAGTAGAAGGAGAGATAATATGTGTATATATGTATATATTACTATAACTAGCTTCCTGAAGCAATTTTAACAATGGTGTATTTTGTTTTTAATTCATTGCTTCCTAACCCCTGGCATTTGTTATCCCTGACAAATAACAAATAGCTGAAATAAACTGAGAGTGATTTTTAACAGTTGGCTCTAATATGGTACTTTCTGCACCTTCATTACCCTATCTGGAAAACTTCAGGTTGTGTGTTTTATATTGTGTAAGGGGTGAGTCTGCAGAGAGCAGCTGCTGCTATCCTTCCCATTCCTCCGTTCTGGAAATGAATTCATTCCTCATCCACAATTTTCCTAATTGTTGTCCTAATAGTTGACCAGGGATGAAGGGCAACTGGTTTCACTTGCACATGGCTCCTATACAGTAACCATGAGCTGCTTGCAGTGCCGCCTGTTGTCATATTGTCCCAAGAAGTATAGCTCGGTTGTGCTGTGGTAACTGAGGACTCTGAGGATCTGTGGCTTCCTATGGTTCTCTGTTGAAATGTTTGGGACCTGCAGTGTAACCACAGAAGTGAGTACAGTGACAGTAAAATGTTGTCTGCTGTCTTTGCCCCTATGCAGCTCAGCTATTCACCTACACTGGCCCCCTTTAAAAAAATTACATTTTGTGATCTTCAAAGCATAGCAGCCTTTTAATTATGGGAAGATCAGTTCCTCGTAGCAGTGTGCTCCCCATCCTAGTGTTCATATGCATGCCTGTACACTGGAACCACTTTCAGGAGAAGTGAGCAGTCCAGGTGTTTGGAGAAAGAACATCATCTGTGGAACATTAAAGTTCAGGAACTCCTGGGATGATGGGTGAGTGACAGGAATCAAAGCTGCAGGAAAGAGAACTTAAATATAAATTCCTTGCAGAGCAGGGACTGTTTCTGAACAGTCTAACTGCTAACCATGTGCATGAGATGGGAGAAAAATGAGCCTGCTGTTGTCAACTTTTTTCTACCTAGAAAATTCTAGTTAGTTTCTATTATGAAAACATTATATAAGAATCAGAATCAAAATTACTTGTAAATACAAAGCGATAGTCTGTGAAGTAAAACATATATTTGAACATTTGAAAATACTTGCACAGTCTATTATGTATTTGAGGATATAAAATTAATCTAATTGTTAGAATTAGCTACTTAACAACTGGACTATTGATAATAGTAGTCAGACATTTAATCTTTCATGTTTTGATGATGTCTTCTATTTGAACAGTTTCCTGATTTTTAACTTAAGTTCTTTAAAGTGAGTTAGCATTTGTGACAATGTTTCCACAGTGAAATGCAGGGTAAGACCTCGGGGTGTGTTTGATAAGAGGAACAGAAATCCCGTATGTTCAAGTGCTTAAATGATTTCTTTACTCTATACCATTGTAAAGATATGGCACCATTGACTGTGTGGCAAGCTCTGTGAGGTTGGTGACCTCTGTTAACTCCATGAAGTATTTGTTTTAGGAATGGCTAAAATGTGTCTGACTCTTTGTAAAACTTAAGAAAAGAAAAGAAAAATAGATAGTGGTGAAGACTGTTAGGTCAGAGTTTTTAGACGTTTAAAAGTCAGACCAGTAAGCCAGACTTGGTGGCCCATATCTTTAATTCCAGCACTGGAGAGGCAGAGATTGGCAGAGCTCTGAGTTTCAGGCTAGCCTAGTCTATAGAGAGAGTTGCAGGACAGCCAGGGCTACAGAGAAACCATGTTTCAAAAATAAATAAATAAATGAATAAACAAATGAATGAATGCTAGACTAGTATCTGCTTACTCCTCAGATATGGAGAGGACTGGTTTATGAGCAGGCCACAGGTGAATTAGAAAGTCTGTGGTGCTGACAACTTGTCCAGTTTTTTTGTAAACTGAATATTTTAGCAGCAAATTAGTTTTGTTTTAAAGCATACTTTAAGTTAGTCCATAGTTAAACATCACTTAAGATCACATTGAAATGTTTTGTTGTATTTTGTATAAAATATGTATAATTTTGATATATTTATTAACACATTATTATTTATGGAACCGTTGCTATGTGTCAGATACTTGGTAGATTCTGAGGTGAATAAAATAAAAAGGTTCCTGCTTGGAGAAGTTAAGAGTAACAGTTACCAAGCCAGTGAGATAAAATGTAAATGAGAAGTAAGGCCAGAGTGCTACAGTGTAGATGAATTGAGTGAGACACATTGTGTTTGAGTTGGGATTCCTCTGAGGTCTTAGCATTGTAGATGACTAATCTGTCCAAGTTTGTAACCCTGAGATATGCAACACTAAGTTTGTGGTTTGTAAAAGCTACTTTCTTATGATTAGTAACACTACTCTGTTGAAAAGCAGAGCTGGAGTAAACACCAAACGCATGTTTCTGATACTATCCGAGCAGGTAAAGAAAGAGATACATTGAAAGTTTTTAGTGCTTTCCTCAACCACTTTGCTCTAATAAATAAATTTAAAATATAGCTTAAAATATGGAGGTTCTTTTCCCCTAGTTTTAACATTTATCACGGAACATGAAAGATCTATGCAGATTTTAAAAATGAGTGTCTCTTGAGAATCTGTAACATAATATTCTCATTACAGAGTTTGAAACATTTTAAAATCAGGAAGACCCTAATTGGGCTCAGTCATTTTATCTTCCACATTGAGTTGCTTTAAAGTCTACTTTGTAAGAGTTTCTAGGAAGCTAGCTTTCCTTATAAATATGGCCTATGCAGCACAGCAGAGCTGGCCCTGTCATGGGAGATGTGGGTGACCCAGCCCCAATGTTGTGAGCAGGGGAGGCTGTCCCCATTACTCATCTGACTTATGGTGGCATGGGTGGAGGAGAGATGCCCTCTGCCCCCACTCCATCAGCGCCTGGGACAGGTGGAGGAGCTGGCCCTGCTGCTTACCAGTTTACTAGCTGCAGCTCTTGGCAGTTTTGGCTCCTGTACCTCACCTGGACAACACAATGGAGCTGACCCTGATGCTGTAGGTGTGCCAACCCTGAGGGCATGAAGACTGGAGAACTGGCCCCACCCCTTACTCATTGCTGCAAGGGGTGAGTCCCACGACCCCCCCTCCCCAGGCAGTACTAGAGAGAGCTCACCCTGGTGGTAAGGACTGGGGAGAACTGGTGGGTTGACAAACCCTACAGCTGCCCAGGTCCAGAACCAGGGTTATGGCTTGACCCGCCCCAGCATACACACCATCTGTGATCTGCTGGAGCACATGAAGGGGCCTAACTCACAGACCCAAAGCTGCAAGATCTCCACAACACTACAGGATAGCCAAGAAGAGTACCAGTGAGGGCCCAGCATCTATAGTATAACAGAAACCAGAGGCCTCAAATCAGACCAATAACTCTATGCAATGAACACTTTCAATTAAAGATATATGAACAGAAGGGTTTACTGCGTGACTTACTGTGCCACTCTGCAGCTTCTATGGGAAGATTTTTTAACTTTCTCCTTTGCTCTTCAATTTTGTTTTGTTTGGGACAGAGGGCAGATTAAAAGGGATGGAGAAATGAATGGGATCAAGATGCATGATGTGAAAGACTCACAGAATAAATAAAAAGTTAAAAATAGGGCCTATGGCAGCACCTTTTTATATTCCTATTATTTTTAAGGTGTTGGTAAATGAACATTTCCTATGGTACAAGTTACACACTCCATGTATCCCTTATGGCAGTGTCTTGAGGGAAGTAGTACAGTTTCATGAGGGAGCAGGCTCTGAATGGTAGCTCCTATTGCCCAAGGTTATGGAGACTGATCAAATTGGTTTGAATGCAAACTTAGGAGCATCAGACATTGAGTTGATTGTTCTCAATTGCTCCAAGTTCCCTGAACCTTCTGAGTTTTTGTACTGATTCACCTATCTCCCTGGGACACCTTTATAAATCTTCAAAAAAAAAAAAGAGAGCAGAAAGAAAAGTACATAGATAGGAATGTGAGACTATCCTCACTTGAAAAAGCAGAAGTTGGGAAGAAAAGAATATTAGAGAACTGATAATCAGAACATTTTTAAATAAAGTTCAGGTTAGTTCCAATTTCTTTGTTAATGACAGATAGTAAGCTAAGAACAAGCATAGATAATTGGTTCATTTTCTTTCTGTTGCCATAGCAGCACATATTATGGAGACACAACTTGGCTCAGGTTCAAGAGTAGTGAGTGGGGATACTTAAATCTTTATTTTAGTGTTTATAGTAGGAGAAACATGCTTGGAAATACTTGGCATGAACTCCAATGCTAAAGCCTTGTTGCTGTCTTAGGAGGGGAAGGAAGCCTTTGTCTTGATTCTTAGCCATCTCTCAATTGGCTAAGTTAATTTGGACTGAAATCCCAAGTTCTGGTAAACGTCTTTGCATGCTAAGCCTTGAGCTTTCGGCGGGGTGTGTTCTGCCGTCCACAACGAAAGGGTGTGATGCCGTGAGAAGCACATGCTGTGTAAGAGGGTGAATGGCTCGATAGCATCCAGAGTCACGTTCTCCAGGCAGTCATAGCAGTGATGCTGCAGTGGATATTAAATATGATTTTCTCATTTAGTAGCTATGCAGATTATGGGGGACACTTTTTCAACTTGAAAGCCATTGGGGTCGTTTTTTTAAGTTTTATTTTTGTCACTTCTGAATTTATCTGCTTAGTATTTTTTTTGTCTTCAAACTGCATCTGGAAAGCACTTTTTGAGAGAGCAAGTCCTTAATTTTTAATCAGAATATTATGTGGAGCCCTTTCCCAATTGACGTAAAGTTTATCTATTTTAACTGCCTGAATTTTACAGTTTTAAAAAAGGGAAACTAACTTGTTGCGGGGTAGTTTATCATTGGAGATGTGTTTTAAGTTACAAAGGGAAAAAGTCTAAGGCAACATTTCTATTGTGTTCATAAATTAGCATTTTTCTTATATGTACAGAAATATCAAATTAAATATCACTATCTAAATATTTTTATTTTAAAATTCCTACATACTTTACCACTCTGCATGCATATATATAAAATCTCCTACACATAAGATCTTAAGATGTCACTTGGTTTTGATTGAGATTTCAGGTGAGAAACTCTCATTTGAATCATTCAAAATAGAAGATTTCTTAGAATTGCTTAAATAAAATTAGTTTTCTCATTCACATTAATTAAAGCTAACTAAATATCAGTTCAACTCAAAGTCAGATTTTCTCTTTGTTTGCTTGTACATTTTAAGTGCTAACGAGAATTATTCTATGTAAACCTTGCTTACATGAAAACTAGGACCTCTCCTTTTTTCTTAAATGTTTTAGTGTGATTTCAGATAACTGTGCTATAGGACTCACATTAGGAGCCAAGAATAGTTAAATCGTGGTCGAACATCTAAACTATTTATTATTACTACTATTACAAAAATGTTGATTCAGAATCTTTAGTGTGTGTGTGTGTGTGTGCAAGTGTCAGAACCTTTGGAAATCCTTTTGGGGATAACTTACAGAAAATGATGTGTACTGAGACCTTTAGCTTTACTTCTCAGACATTGTTAAAGAATCAGACCTGCTAGGGGTGCATGCATGAGGCCCCACCCCAGGCTCTATCTTTAGGACCAAAAATCAATGAATCAAGTGTCCATAGAAACAGAATAGACAAGTAGCCTCAGAAATGCATCACTTAGGAAAGCCTGAAGAGTTTTCATGTCTCAGAAATGTAAATATTGCTACTGTACGTGATCTGGGAGTCAGTACTCCCTGGTGGTCTTAGATACAGTGTAGTCATCAGTTACTGTGCATCATACCTGGGGATAAAGGAGGCTCAGAAAATGTGCTTCATGTAGCTTGGGTGTTCATGTAAAGCAGCAGTACTCTTGTTCCACATGGACTCTCCAGGATTCTCCATTGCTCAGATTAAGAGCATGGTTTTTTCCCTAGGGCAGACATGCCAGCTGTCTTGGGTTTTCAGCTCTCCATAGTGTGGGCATCCGAGGAAGCGTTCCAACTCTTATTCTTCTGGCCATCTCTCTCTTCAGTGCTAGCCTTTATTTATATATGCTTGAGGGATTCCTGTTACCCCTCTTCAATCCAGGTCCTTCCTTGCCCTACCCACATGGATTATAGGAGTAGTTCCTTTGAGTGCCTGAAATGTCTGACTTACTTTCTTTGCTCTGAAGAAGTCCCAGAGCTGTATGCCTTACTGTTGCAGCAGCCACAGTAGCCCATTTCTGCAGGTTCTCCTCCACCACTGGACTGTCATGTGTTTTGAGGCTTCATAAGATCCTGGGAAGTAGGCAGTACTTGGTAATTGCACAGGCACATCTCATCTTGAGCACTAGTCCACACTCATCTTCCAGCTTTACGAAAGTCAAGGTACGTGACAGATGGGCTTGCTTCCGAGGAGGGAGACAAGGCATCTAGGGCAACCTTTCCACTTCTGACTGGATGGTGTGGCCCATTGCAGACCACTGTCTGCAGTGATCTTACACAAAGTTCTGTCTCTTCTTTCAGAGGGCACTATGTTGTATTTTTGTGTATAAAAATATTCTTGCATTCTAGAAGTATTATATTTCTTTTTGTTGCTATTAGAATGAAAATATTCTTACAAAAGAGTGCTTTTTTTTCTTTTTAAAAATTTGAACTTGAAGAACAACATTTTAGATGCAGTGCTGTCAGGGTTCGCATTTGCTTGTAGGTCCAGGTGCTCTTCTTGGACGGCACTCAGTGCTGTGGAGAGAAAGGGCCTGTGGCTGGGCTCCCAGGCGAGTTTACTTGCAAGAGCTTGCACTCTGAGAAGAAAGGCTACACTGAAGATTGGCCACACCAATCTAATTTCTCTCACCGTGGTGAAGAGGGACCATAGACTCCTTTTGCCTCTCTGTCACTGCTCTGTCAGATGGGAAGTGCTACAAGGCAGTAGATTGAGACTCTCCACATTGGTTTTCCTTCTCTTGGAGATGATATTCCTATTAGGACATTTTAGGGTATTTATTCATAGTTCAACTTTGTAATTTAAGTTTCCATTTTCCCCTTAAGCACCAACCAAGTCATTGTTTATTTGTTCAATAAAGTTTTTCTCCCATGTGCAATTAGCTCTGCTATATTAAATAAAAACTTTAGTAATTGGATTTAAAGTTTGTGAGTGGTCTGGGAGAGCACTGGTCTTTCAGTTACAAGGTACTAGGTTCAATCCCCATTCTAGAAAGTAAAAAGTACATGCATGCATCATGTTTGTGTGTATTTGATGTTTCTGTCAAGTTCTTCTTCCTCTTACTGCCATCAGCTCAGTGATTGGATTTCCTTGTTTTTCCTTTCCAGCTTTCTTACCTTCATATTATTCTTAGTGTTCAAGGTTTCTCTGTTGCTGTTTAACTTCCTTAACTTGAGGACATTAACTTTTAAAATTTCTGAAACATACCCAGAATGCTGTTTGTAGACTAGGAGAGTTACATGAATGTAGATGTTGCCAAAAGAATCAGCTCTTTATTTTTGCAGTGTTTGTTATGTGTAGGCAAAACCATGATTCTGTTGGTCTTCCCACAACCTGCTGGAAACACTATGGAATGATTGGATACAGCTGTGGCATCGTGGACGCCTGCATGTGTGCCCACCTGGGCTCTCCAAGTTCTACCTTACTGCTCTGATTGAAATCATTCTTCCACTTCCCCCAGTGTCTTAAACTTTGTATTCTCATACTCCCCGGCCCCCACCATTTTTGGAGTTAACACTAGCTACCTTCTCAGGGGGCCAGAAACAGTGCCATTGGGAAGTTAGCATGCTTTCTTTCCTGTGATCTACAAACCTGCCCCCTTCTGTCAGATCCTCACCTGTGTTCTGTGTAGCATCCCCTCCAGAAACCTCTTGCCTGTTTTCTGAACATGTTGTCCACCTTCCATTTGCTTCTAAATAATACTAGGGCACTTCCTATTGTTACCAAATAAAGCAAAGCAAACACATAAAACCAAACAACAAAAATCTTTACTGAATTCTATGTCCATTTCTATGGGTTTCTTTTCTTTCTCCTCTGTAAATACTCATCTAAACCATGTCTCTATTTTCTCTATGCTCATTCAGCAGCAGACCCTGTGCTTGCCTCTCTCATTCATAGACTAGATAGATGATCGTGAGAGTTGCGAAGCCCAGTGATCACTGCTTTCTGTCAGCAGCATGGAGACTCCTGGTCTAGCACCTCCCTGCAGCCCCCTCCTGTCCTGTTTCCTTAGTGCCACACTTTGTACTTTCCTTTATAACCTTTCAGCTGCTCTCAGAACCCTCCTGTGGCCTGAAATTGCAAATGACTGGCATCATACTCGCACCGAATCTCTAATTTCCCCTACTGTGTCCCTTCAGAATTGCATCCCTGGCTATGGTTCAGGCAACCAACCACATGCCCTCAGCTTGAACAAACAGAGCCCGTTGACTCAGCTGGCATTGAACATTGCATTCTTACTATCTCATAGTGCTGGAAATCCAAAGGGAGAATGGGCTCTTAAGTAATGCATTCACAGCTCAAAAGACCACTCTTCCTTTGCTTATTCCGCTACTCTCAGCATATGCTTAGTCAAAGGGTAGTCCCCTCAGTGGCCAGGTAACCACAGCAGTTTGGGGCATCACATTCAGACCCAGCACCTATTTAGAGAACAAAATAACCATTTTTAAGACATTTTAGAAGTTTGGATTTCAAAGTACCGCTAGTATACATCTCTCTCCTGACTGACAGGGCAGTTGCTGATTCTCTGCAGAAAGGGACAGTGGGGATTCCCAGGATGGCTGCTCTAACCGTGTGGGGCCAGGAGCTGCTGGCAGTTTAATCACGTTATCACAACCTCTGCAGTGATTTCACTTTCCCTTTGCATCTCACGTCCTTTATAGCATCTTATAAGCTTCAATAAACTGACCCTATGCACTCACATAGTCTTTCTATGGTGTGATCTCATTGGCTTACACTAAGCATCC
>LOEQ01001736.1:293371-309547 GCA_001685075.1 Bramus lutescens
ATGTTTGGTTCCATCCTTCGCCTCTGGGCTACCCTGACTCTGGTTCCTGGCTCTTGTCTGGCATAGGCTCCCTCTCCTGGCATGGGGTTCAGTTTGGACCAGTCGTTGGTTGGCCAATCCTCCAAGTTCTGCACCACTTTTACCCTAGCTCATCTTGTAGGCAGGACTAATTGTAGGTAGAAGGTTTTATGGCAGAGATGGTGTCCCAGTCCTTCCACTGGAAGTCTTTCCCAGTTACAGAAGATGACCAGTTCAAGTTCCATATTCCCCATTACTAGGAGTCTTCACTAGGGTCACCCTTGTGGATTACTGGGAGTTTCCATTGGACTAGGTTTCTGCCTTGCTACTTAAAAAAAATCTTTTAGATTTTATGCTTTGTTTATGGTACTGGTGGCTCACCATTCTGGTACTTTTTTAGAATCTGTAAAAATGATAATATTTTCATAGTATTCTGATATCCTGTTAGATTTTCTAATATTAAACATCACTGCATTTCTAGAATAAAATATCCTTTTATTTTTTATTGTTGTGTTTGACAAAATTTTATTTAGGATTTTTGTTCTAGGTCTTGTTGTATTTTCTTTCTAAGCTGTTTGTATGTTTATTGGTATAAGAATTTGTCTAATGAGTCTAAGGGAACTGACTTTCTACTCTCTGGTACTTGTTACTCTTGCTCTGCTGGGGATGGGGAATTTTCTAGGTCTCCTCGAGAGCTGCTTTCCCCTGGTGAGACCTGTTTCCTGGACAACAGGACCTCAGGGTTTCCTTTTTCATGGTTTACAACTTAGCTTTGTCACTTCCTGAGAAAGATTACATAGGTCATAAAGTTGTGGGTTATCTGAATGACTGGCTAGGTCTTTTGTCCTCCAATTGATTGTTTGGGTGACTTAGAACACAGCTTCTCCTCAGTCAGGAGGCAGGCACTGGGAAGTGAGGTGCCAGTCCTCTGGGCCCACTTGCCTGATCTGTACCCCTTGGAAGCCTGCCTTTCCTGCTTGCACCTCTGACTTGGGACATTGCCTGTCCTTCCCACATGCTGTGCCTTAGTGCTAGATACTTTGCTTGCCTACTTCTAGGGGCTTTTCTCTCCATTTTCCCCTCTTCTTTTGAAACTCTTTGTTATTCAGAAACTATATCACAGTTTCTTTTTTTGTTCTTATTGTACATTTGTTAAAATTCATTTGACAACTACATCAGCTTTAACACTAAACCACTTAAAATCAGATTTTAAATATTTATTTGTTTGGGCTGGAGAGATGGCTCAGCGACTAAGAGCATTGCCTGCTCTTCCAAAGGTCCTGAGTTCAATTCCCAGCAACCACATGGTGGCCCACAACCATCTAAAATGAGATCTGATGCCCTCTTCTTGGCCTGCAGGCAGACACACAGACAGAATATTGTATACCTATTAAACAAACAAACAAACAAACAAATAAATATTTTTAAAAAAGATTTATTTGTTCTATCTGCATGTCAGAAGAGGGCATCAGATCTCACTGTAAATGGTTGTGAGCCACCATGTGGTTGTTGGGAATTGAACTCAGGACCTCCCCGAAGAGAAGCTGGTTTCTCTAGCCCCAAACTCAGCGTTATCTTAACATTTCATTAGCATTTTATTTGCGTTATCCTATTTACAGCTCACAGATACAATTCTGTTTCTTATTTTTGGGTGATACTAAGTTATAGTCTAAAAGTCTTTACTAGTATTTTCTGATTTGAGTCCTGCTTCCATTTGTTTTGCTCGATGTGACCTATTTCTTGTTGAGAAGCTACTTCTGAACATCTAATGATGCTTGGTGCCTTTCCATACTTAATGCAGAGGCACTAGAGAGCTAATTACAGGTCTTGTGTAAGGGCATTCATTATAGGGGTGTCAGGTACCCGGTGGTATTTTCCTTAGCTTCCTTCAGATGTCAGTGTCTGAAGGTCCGTTCTCTGGAGCCATTTGGTTTTCCAGGTAGGAAATCATTTGGATTTTTTGGTCTCATACCAGAGCATGAATCCAGGTGCCTAGATTTTGGTGTTAGAAAGGACTGCCAACGATTCACACTCTGTATTCTATACTTGTCCTTTCCTGGCCCGCTGGCCAGCCCAGTGTGACAGCTTCCAGTTCCTATGCATTGAAATCAAACTGCTTGCTGTTTAGCTAGGGTTTATCCCTTCTCAGTCTGCGTCTTCCTGTTTCCATTCTGCTTTTCTTCACTGCATCTCTTCCCGCTTTTCTGTTCCTGACATGCTGAGTTCTTTTCCACATACACTTCCCCATCTCTCAGTTACCACCTCACACAGCACACAGCATTCTTAAGCCTCCAGTGGACAAGAAACACCACTCCTGCCTTGATGTAATGAGCTAAAGTCAAAAGCAAACATACTAAAAATATCGTAGAAGATTACCTTTGGGGTATTTTTAAAGTGTGCATGAAACCTTCCTGGATTTCATGCTTGGAATTGAGCCCATCCTGAGATATCTCATGATTATGTAAATGCAGATCTCCCCTAATCTGAAATGCATTTGGCCCTAAATATTTAGAATAAGGGACACATTTCTTTAACATTTTGTGACAGTTTTCATAAGCAACTTCAGAAATCAGTGGCTTACTGCAGTGATTCGTGCACATATTAGATGTCACAGTTCAGCTTCAGCTCTGCTGTGCTCTGTCCTCTCTGAGATGCAGGTTGAGAATGCAGCTACCATCAGAGACCTCACCCTCACCCATGCATGGCATTATGGTATAATGAAAACTTATAGTGAGAATCTTAAATTTTTATAAGTGGAAGTGGCATAAATCACTTTTACTTCCCTTTGCCTAATCTATTCCATGTGGTCTCACCTAATCTAGGATAGTTGACCTCATCTAATCCAGCCCACATGACCTCACTAATCTACAACACATGACACAATTTCACTGCAGCAGTAGGGATCTGTCTGTAGTCCTATTGATGCTTGAGACAGGTAGAGCTGTGGGGTGAATATCACTGTTGATTACTGTAGCAACCTTGACAGCCAGTCTAGAGTAGCTGACCTACACATTCATGGACAAGGATGCCAAGTCTACTCAGTTATGAAAAAATAGTCTTATTAACAGGTGTTTCTTGATGACCACACTTTAAAAGAAGTTGAAAATCTAATGCGAAATGAGCCAATGACCTTAATAAAAGAGCCAGAATATGAAAACTCTTGAGAATTGATAAATTAATTTTTTTCTTTCTTTTGACTATTTGGAAAAGTCTTAGATAAGACACCAAAACATGACCAACTAAAGAAATAAATTCTGCTTCAAAAATCAAAATATTTCTGTGTATTAAAGGACATTACTTACAAAAAAGTGAAGAGCATGCCTGTAATCCCAGCACATGGAGAGTTGAGGCAGGAAGATTGAAAAATCCTAGGGCCGAGCCTGGGCTACATACTGAGAGCCTGTCTTAGAGGAGGGAGGAGGAAACAAAGAAAGGGAAGAAAATCATGATGGATAAACATAAATGGTAAGGACAGCATGTAGAAAGCATGAAACTGTAAAATTTGAACCTCTGAAGATGGTTAATACCTAGAATATATAATGCTCCCCATGCACCAACTAAATAGCTAAAAGGGACAAAGGATTTGAAGGATATTTCTGCCAAGAAAATGAATAGCAAAAATCCAACAAAATATGAAAAGCTGTTCAACATCACCAGTCATTATGCAAATTGATAAACACAACCATAGTGATGGACTATTTGTACCTACCAAAATGGCTGTAATCTAAAAATAAGAAAAAAAAACCACCCATGTTTGTAAAGATGTGGAGAAATTGCACTGCTTACCTTGCTGATCAGGGTGTAGTGGTTCAGCTGCTATAGAAAGCCGTCTTCTGATTGCTGCACAGGTTAAACAGATTCACTGTTTGATTTAGTTTCTCTTCTGGGTACATGCCCAAAGGAATTGAAAGCACACACTTTTATCTGTTAGTGTTGATGACAGCTAGATGTGAGGGACTGCCTGTGTCCATCAGTAGCTGGATGGATGAACAAAGTGTAACACCTTTGTTCAGAGGAGTGCAGGGCAGGTATGAAAAGAACTGAAGATCTGATGCATCCTGTAAGATGGACTGGGGAAACAAGTGAAACAGATGCAGAAGATTTGGAAGACACACACTTGTGAAATACCTTTGTTACATTCACCCTGCCCCACTGTGCTGTCCATTGCACATTTGTGAGTTCATTGGTTTGTGTGTTCATAACTGCTCACCAAATCTGTTTTGAAAAAGAAAAGATTGTCAGTTTTCTAATTTGTCATTTCATTTTACAAACTAGTCTTAGTCTGGACACATCCTTTGGACATACAAGTTGCTGCAATCTTATATCAGAAAATGATTTTATCCTATGAAACTCATTTTGGAACTTGATACTTACCTTTAAAAGGGAAAGACTTAATTCTTTAGAAGTGGAGCTTGTGGGTAAAAAAATCCTCAGAGTTGGGCCCTTGGAGGGTTAAATACTGGTGGGGTTTATAGGAAGAGAGAGACTTCACATGCGTATGTGGGGCTACTAGTTCACTCAACTCATGATCATCCCATCATGCTTAGCACTGCCAAGGAGCTCTGCTACCAGAAACAGTCTGTAGGTACAGGCCCTCTGCTAGGACCAGAACAATGAACCAAAACAAACTTCCAGTAACTGAACTAGCCGTGCTGTTGTGCTGGCAGTATGGAAAACACACTCAAACTAGCAGAGTTAAAAAGTGAGATATTAAAAACAAACAACGTTGGAAGACTTGTATGGCTTCTTTTGTTGTCAGGAGCCTTGGTCCACACATTGCTTAGTGTTGATGTAGTTTTCAATCTAAAGTGCAGGCAAAGAAGCAGCAGGGCATGCACTCTGTGTTCTTTGTGTCCCTGCACACCAGCTGCTCCACACCACACATGGAATGATGCCATCTGATCGTTTTGGAGGTTGTTAGTGGAGTATTTGAGATTTACCTCTTTTAAGACCTAGTAATAAATCTTTATTATCTTTATGGGTTAAGTTTATGCTTTCTTTGTCTTGTTTGCCATCTTAACCATTTAAAGCACATAGTTCAGTGTAAATGCATTTGTAGTACTGTGCAGTTGTCCTCACCACCCACCCCACAACTCACTAAGCAGAAGCTCTCCATCCCCTCACACCAGCTCCTGGTAGGCACATGCTCATTGTAACATATCAAAATTAATTACCTAGGGAGGAGTGCTCATCCAGGAATCATTTATGCATATCTAGTTCATGGTAAAGCTGATCAGCGACATAATGAAAGCTTAAGGGAGGTGTGCTAAAGCAGTTAAGCTGGGATGATGATACACCCCTGTCATCCCACCATGTGGGAGGCTGAGGCAAGAGGACCACAGGTTCTAGGCCACCCCGGGCTGTAAAACAAGACCCCCATTTCAGAAAACCCCAAAACTAAATTAAAAAAGAATTTCAGAACTGATATTTTTGGACAGGTAGTACATGTAAGATAATTATGTAGGATTCGACAATGTGTTTATAATTTCATATATGTAGCTTGGATACAAGTTTTAATAATGACAATTGTGAGGCATTAACAACAGGCTAAACAAAGTCAAGAAACTAATTTTAGTATTCCTAACAATTTAATATATATTTAGAAATATCACATTTTATTGTAGAACAGAGAAAAATTTCAGCTAGCCATGCTAATTCATTTGGCTTAGTCTTTCGTAAAACATTATATTATCATATTTACAATCATTTTCAGAGAGAAATTCCACTGTTTCCAGTTGGCATTGGCATCATTCTATGTTGATAACAAGTTTAAAAAGATGAGGAAAAGCAAAAGTAAGAGAAATCAATCTTTTCTTGATCTTTCAAAGAAGTGCAGCCATGAGGGGCAAACTACTCCGTAGAAAATTGAGATAGGCTGACAGAAAGAGCTATGGCTTCCTAGAGCTGAAGCCTATGAGCAGGATTGGGTGGGAACAAAAGCCAAATGGACTGACTGTCAAGTCTGGGCAACAAGGAGAGGTGAAGACTGCGGGGAAACTCAGAAAATGGTTTCCTTATGTGTCTGAATTTTACCTTAGCCAGGATCTCACAGCGAGTATCAGAGAAATGCTCTGTGCTTTGGGCAGGGTCAGGGAGGAGGAAAGAGGTTATCAGATGTGCCAGAGTGCTTCATTCTTTTTCCTTTTTCTTTTTCTTTTGAGACAGACTTTCTCAGTGTAGCCCTGGCTGTCCTGGAACTTGCTCTGTAGACCAGGCTGACTTTGAACTCTCAGAGATCCACCTGCCTCTGCCTCCCAGGTGCTAGGATTAAAGGCGTGTGCCACCATTGTTCAGCAGAGTGTTCCATTCTTAGTAAGACTTGTCTTTGGAATTGAGGCTCATTTGTGTGAGCCAAGTTGGGGGAAGAAATGGCCAGCTTCAGTTCCTTCTCACAACCTGTGTCATGCGAGGGGAGAAACCCCGAAGTGCTGGTGACACTGACAGTCCAGTCAGAGACTTACCTAAAGGCTGCTGTGACGTCATCGGATTGAAAGAACTCCGCCCCATGTCCTCAACTACATGATTAAAGGCCTGTCCACCATGGTTCCATTTGTTCAGTACATCATGTCCATTTTTCCATATAAAAAAAAAACATAAGGTTTTCCGAAAGGTAAAAGTATAGTTTGAAGAGCCTGAGCAAACATCTGAACATGGGTCAGTGTAATAAGAATATTGGATAATAATCAGATAGTGCATTATTAAAAACTACAGTTAAAATGCTGAAGGCAAAAAGTAGGCAGCATGCAATAATGAGTGGATGATGTACGCAGAGTCTAAAGTCCTAAGAAAGAATAAAAAGTGCTGGAGATAAGCAGTGTAGCAGAAATGAATAACTCTGAGGAGTTTATCTGTAATGGGCAGGGCTAAGGAAATAATCTCTGAGTTTGAGGACATGGAAGAATTTTTGAACTGAAAAAGCAAAAGAAAAATATGGTAATAGTACATTCAGCAGCTGTGGGCATCTCTAAAAGGTGTAATTTATGTATGATGGCAATATAGGAAAGAAAAAGAACTCGAAACAGTATTTGAGGCAATACTTCCTGCAGAATTTTGCCATGTCAAGACACTGAAGTACAAGGAACTGTAATAGGGATAATGTCACAAGACCCACACCAAGGAATGTGCTTCAAGCATAGAACACATCAAAATATCTTAAAAGAAGCCATAGAGGAAATATCCTGGTAAGGTCAAGATATAAGATTAATGTATACAAATTCCTTATGTACCAGCAATGAACAATATAATTTGGGATAAAACATTGCAGTTTAAATTAACATGCACAAAATGAAATGTTTAGATAGAAATCTAAGAATATATGTTCAAGGTCTATATGATAAAGACTACAGTACTCTGATATTAGATAATTAATGTAAAGATAACTCATGGCTAGGAAGACTAATGTCACCTTCTGTTTGATCTGCAGTTTTAGTGCATCAGTCAAAACTGAGCCACTTTGTACATGGATCCCAACAAACTCATTTTGAAATTGAGGAGGAAAGGCAAAAGATCTAGAAGATCAAAGTGAAAAATGTTAATAGTTGCCAACCTGAATCTTAGTAGGAAGATGTTGCAATCAGTATGATGTAGCATTAGTGAAAGAACTGACGATGGAATAGCATAGAGAACTGAGAAATAGACCTGAACATCAGCCAAGGAGTCAAGGCCATGCTGCAATAGAATGAACATTTGATTATAAAGGTGAATTTAAATGACATTTTTAGAAACTAATTGCAAATGGATCATAATTCTCAATGCCAAATGTAGAATTGCTAAACTTTACAAGACAACAGAACGTCCATGATCCTGTTTTGTTGGTACCACTGTAGATACAACACCAAAGACACTGCCAATGAAAAGAGAATAAGCAGGACTTTAGATTGCCATATGTTTGTCAGTGAGTGACATATTGTATAGAGAATAAGAACATATGCTACAGATGCTGAGAAAATGTTTTCAAAAGATGCCTTTGATGACTTTTAATCACATATGCAAAGGGCTGGGTAGGTAGCTTAGTCATAGGTAAAGTGTTCTAGAATGTGAGTTTGATCCCCGTACTCCAGCTATGGTGGCATGTGTTTATAATCCCAGTGCTGGAGAGATGGAGACAAGTGGTCCCTGGGACTCACTGGCCAGCCAGCCTAATCTGGGTGAGGTCCAAGTTAGTGAGAGATACTTTCTCAAGGTGGACAATGCTCTTGAGGACTGGTACCCCAGGTTGGTTTTTGGCTTGCACATGTATCTGCACCCATCAGATACTGTAATACAAAAATAAAACAAAGTCTACAAAAAGAAAACCCAGTTAAGGGGGCTGGAAGGTTCAGTGATTGGGAGCACTGACTTTTAGAGGACCTGGGTTCAATTTCTAGCACCAACATCACAGCTCACAACTGTTTGTAACTCCAGGAACCAACACTCTCAGACATACATACATGCAAAACACCAGTGCACACAAAATAAAAATAAATTATTTTTTATAAAAGAAAATCCAGTTAAGAAGGCAACCATAAGGTGACAAACATAAGAAAAATGAACAGATGTCCAACAAATACTATTTGGAAACGGAAAATCAAAACATCAGCAAGCACTACATGCCTACTGTCTAAATCCACTGTACTGACGCTGGCTGCCAGGAGGTTTGTGAGGCAGCAGGAGCTTTATTGCCTAGCTGGGAAAAATGCAAGTATGGATATCTTCCTGCTTTGGAGGACAATAGAGCAGAGCTTTTGATGTTTTACAAAACTAACAAAGTTAAAAATACTTTTTGTATACAATTCAGCCTTCATGCCCTTTGCTGTTTACTCAAATGAGCCAAAATTGATCTGCATACAAAAATCTGCATGTAGATTTTTGTAGCAGCTTTTTCACCCATAGGTTATGAAACTTATATGCATTCATGGCAGCCTTTAGTAGGTTAATGGGTAGCTAAAGTGTTTCATATAGCCACTGGAATAGTATTTAGTGTTGGCAGAAGCTCTCAAGCTATACAAAGAAGGCTGCGTGATTCCAATTGCATGCCATTCTGGAAGAGGCACTAAATAGTAGTTCCCAAAGGTTAAAGGGGGAGGAGATAGTAATAGGTGAAGCACAGAGAACTTTTTAAGGCAGCAAAATTATAGTGTGTGAAGTCACAATTTTGATTGCTTATTATTGAACATATGCCAAGACTTTTAGAGTGCACAAAACCTTAAACTATGTACTTAGTTTGGCAGTGTGGTCAGTATAGGTCCATTGAGTATATAGCAAGTGTCACTACCCTGATAAGGTGTTGATGGCAGTAGTGCCTGTTTGGGGACAGGCAGTATATGGGAAATCTGTTATCAACCTAAAACTTCCCCAAAAGTATTTAAAATTTTTTTGATCTGGGTGTAGAAGTACTTACTAAAACAGTAACTATTAAAAAAAGTATGTCTAGATTTCTTCATCATTCCATTCAATGGTTATTAAAATGCAAAGAGGAGGAAAGTATTTTATGAATAACAATACATAAAAAAAACACTAAAGCTGGGGATAGTGTTGTGTGCCTATAACCCCAGGAATGAGGTGGAAGTAGGAGATTTAGGAGTTTAACTTCATACTTGGCTATATAGTGAGTTCAAGGCCTTCCTGAGTAAGATCCTGTCCCCTAAACAACAGCAACAAAAACCCACACCAAAAGTTAATATATAAATTGAAGGATGGTGAGAATATATAATCATAAAGTAAAATCACTAATAGATAAGGACGTTTCATATATATCTAAGTTACAGTGTAAACCATGGAAACAATATGACTTTTTAAAGTAATATCTTTTTAAATATAATATCTGGTATAAATGTTTGAAGATTTATTTTATGCAATAAAACAAAACAAACCCCTCACACATAAACCTATACTAGAAGTAAATAAGAGGTCCTTCACTGCAGGGGCTGGTTGTGGTCTTTCACCTTTTATCTGCCCCCATCCATGCTGTCTCATAGTGTGCTTTATTCCTCATTACAGCACAGCCTCATACATATGTATTTGCCATCAAATGATGCGTTATTTAATTTTGCTTCTTATTAATTTTTTCCTGGCTTGCTGTGTTCTTTTTGTGTAGTGCTGTGATGAGACGGGAGTATACCTATAGACTGGTAATTGTGCTAAATCTGGATTTCCAAGGATAATATCAGCATCAGCTGGGGGCTTATTAAAACTACTTGAAATGTTTTGCTTACTTTTAAACTACAGGCCTCTTGGAAATTGTTTCCCATGTGTGTTGGAAAGACTGTCATGGTGATTTTACACATCAACTGACCTGTCTTTCTGAAATGAAGGTCTACTCTAGGGTCTCACAGCATAGCTGGAAAATTTGAATTTAATACTTTTATATGGAAAGATTATCATATTTGCCAATCTGCTAGGCATCTAGAAAAACATTAGATGTAAAAATAAATGAGACAATTTCTTTCTTAGTTGAATTAAAGAATTATCTTGAGGAATTTATAGTTAATTTAATGATTGATGTATTTTGTAAGCAATGTTTGAACAGATTACCATTAGTACACTAAAGATAATTGTGGGATCAAATGATCCTACTCAAGAGAGGCTGGGGATGGAGACCTAGTGATCCCCACTCAGAGAGGCTTGGGGCTAGGGACAGGACCTAGTGATCCCCACTCAGAGAGGAAAGAGGCTAGGGACAGGGACCTAGTGACCCCACTCAGAGAGGAGTGGGTTGCAGAATTTGGTTTTCCCACATCTGCTAGTTTTTGTGTAGCGCCTAAGAAACCAGAGTCCAAAGATGTTTTCTTTTTGTTGACTAATGCCCAGTTGTCATTCTTTTCTTGTATCAAGCCATGTTATTAATGGTACTTACTGGATTAGAGTTTTTGTCTTGTCTGCCTATTGCTGTTTTCCCACAGTGCAAGAATGGCTAGTATACAGACAGAGCACATAAAGTGTATGTGAGATGAGTGAACACAGAGCCTAAGAAAGTGGCACTTGAGGGGTGGGGTTGTAGCTCAACAGTAGGGGGCTTGCTGAGGATTTGTGAAGTCTGGGTTTAGTTCCACTATTATATTAGCTTTTGAGATTCCTCTTTACTCAGAAATAATTGAATAGTTGTACTTGAATGAAATATTTGTCTTAATAGGCTGAATTGTTTTGGCACTTTCAAGATGTGCCACACACTTCCATTCACTCCATTGGCAGGGTTCCACTTTGACTCCCATAACCGGGGATCTTTCCCAGACCTGGTGTAACTGGAGTGACAGCACGTCTGCTATCTGTCACATGGCTCACAAAGCTCTAAGAAGTCCTTGATTTTATCTTTGCATCTGCTTTCCTGACGTGTAGCTTGCTTTACTTTTTAGTCTTGATTTTAATAATTTCTAGGAATATGTACTATCACTTTAAGCATTTCTGCTGCTTAGTTCCCATTATATTTGTAATTATACGCATATAATATATTTATTTTAGTATTATCAAAAGTTCAATTTTTTATTAAAATTTCCTATATATCTGATCAATTATTTTCGATTAACTATTGAGGCAGCATCGCTCTAGGTTGCCTGGGCTGCTATGGAAGTCTGTGGCCTAGACAGTCCTTGAACTTCAGTGCTCCTGCTGCAGCCTCTGCGTAGCTGGGATTACAGGACTGCACAACTCATACCATGTATTTTGAAAGAATAATTTGCAGATGGATTGTGTGTTAACTATATCTGCTTGTATTATTCTCTTATTATATAGAACATACTTGCCTCCTGATTTTACCTGAATCCCACTTCGTCTAGTATGGTGCTGTCTCCCATTTATTCTCTTCCCCTTCCTTTGCATTATGGTCATAATATACCTTACTACTGAATATATTATAAGCATAATGACATCTTTTATTTTTCTTTTTGCTTTAAACAATGTTTAAAATAAATTAGAAATATTGTTTATATTTTCTCATATTTCTTATGTTTTTTTTTGCATTTTTTCCACTTATTTCTGCCTAAATTTTGCTTAGCCTAGAAGCAGCATGATGCTTTCCAAAATCTCTCAGGAGATTCTAGACCTCTATGTTTGTTCTATATGACCTTACACTTTGCACATTAGATTTCCTCTGTCAATTCTGTTTTCTGTCAGGGATTGCCATTCATTACGTTTTAAATATCTCCTGCCTACCACAGCAGTACGAACAAGGCAAACTCTGGTCACTCTAGATAGCTGAGATGGTTGGATTGTGCTCCTGTGTCTGAAGGACACAGCAGTACTGGGCTAAGCTATGCTGTTGCATCTCTCTGCAGCTCTGGCGGTTTCTGCCCAAGGCTCGTTATGTTCTTGAGCTGGCATGCCTGAAGAACCTTGAAACCGAGGTATCTATGTGTGCTGCAACAGAAGGAAACATCAAAAATCATGTTTTTATCATCATTTAGTCACACGTCTAAGTTTATTCAGAACCAAGTGATTTTCCTTTAAAACTTGACCCACTGTTTTTGTTTTTGAGTGTGTGTATGTACATCCATGTGTGTGTACACATCCGTGTGTGTGTGTACATCCATGTGTGTACATCCGTGTGTGTACATCCGTGTGTGTGCATCTGTGTGTGTGTACATCCGTGTGTGTATGTACATCCATGTGTGTGTGTGTGTTGGAAATGTGCAGGGAGACTTCAGGGTGACAGGTGTTCTACTCTCACTCTGCATTATTCCTCAAAGCAGTCTCTTACTGAGGCCAGCAAGCCCCAGCCGTCTCCTTCCTCTGTCCTGCTACCTCCTGCTGAGTGCTATAGTCACAGACTCACAGGGCTAAGCCTGCTTTTTACATGGGTGCTGAGAATTTGAACTCAGGTCTTCATATGTGCATCAACAGTGCTAAACCACTGAGCCATCTCCCCAGCCTAGCATTGTTTCCATAGTAGCCTCGGGGAAAGTAGGCCCTCCAGAAATACCTTCAGCCCTCCCACAGTGAGCTCACTCCATGCTTGCTGTATAATGCTGGAAGTCACCATATCCAAGGTGGGGCTGGCCTCAGGCTCCCTAGTGAGTCTTGTTAAGATGAACCCTAGTGGCAGCTGCAAGTCTCAGGTTGGTGAGAAAAAGGAGGCCAAGTGGGTAGAGGCAGAGAAAGAGAGAGAAATGAAATCCCAGCAAGTTCTATGGCCAGTCAGGGAGTACACTGAGTGTTAGAGTTCCACACGTGCCATCTCCTTGAAGGGAGTAGCCAGCTGGAGATGGCCCAGTGCTTGCCTTCCTGCTTTGCACTTAAGGGCCTACCATACTGATGTGTGGGTTGTATGTTTTGTTGGATTCCCCAAGTGGGCTCTCCATGAACATGAAATAAAGATTCAGTGGGTCTTCTTTAATACTGCCACCCACCAATCATCCATGTTTTTTTCTTCCTTGCCAGGAGACAGCTGAAAGGGTATCTGGAAGCTTGACAGCTGTTTTCTTCAGCCCATACAGAATACTAAAATTTGAATAAAATAATAATGTTATCTCCTAATAATGTAATTATTCACTCCGAAATGAACTCCTATTCTGGCAGCTGGATCATTACTGATAATTTGCAGTCTGGTGTCCTAGCCCTTGGTATTTTGTGTTTTACGCCAGAACAACTTGGCTTTCTGTTTGTGGTTTGTTTCTTGAGACAAGGTCTTTCTATGCAGTTCTGATTCATATGGAAGACACTGTGTAGATCAGGTTGAGTTGAACTTGTATTGATCTTCCTGTTTCTACCTGCGGAGTGCTGGAATTGCAGGTGTGCAGCCCCACATGCCATTGCCACATCTGATGTTTTCATTTGTATATAACAGTGGAATCTCTGAAGTTCTGATCATCAAAAAACATAAAATACCAAACAGTTAGGTCATGTAAATTTCATTTTGTATTGTTCAGATTTCACACAATGTAATACCTAAAACTGAAATTTTATCTTGTAGTATTTATGTGTTTTAGAATTAACATTAAATCTTTTTTGACATTGGTATAAAGTTGACGTCTTGGAAAGACTTTTTGAATTTGGATTTAGAACATCATTCTCTAAGAGGTAACCAGTGAATGAGTGCTTCTGTTAAATAGCAGCACTTAATGACTGGAGGTAGAAAATGGAAAGCAGCAGCCTACACCTCTCTTTAGTGTGACATTGTCAAGTGGTGCTGTGACTGTTGCTCCTGGTGTTGAAATTCACTCTGTAACTCATGTTTCTGCCTTATGTTTTGTATATTACTACAGCTAAAGAAGTAAACAGGTCATGGCACGTTTAACAAAAAGACGACAGGCGGATACAAAAGCTATCCAGCATCTTTGGGCAGCCATTGAAATTATAAGGAATCAGAAGCAAATTGCCAACATTGACCGTATTACAAAGTAAGTAAACTGAAAGAAATAAAACAACTAACTGTAAAAATTCCTAAATGCCTTATCTCTATGTTATTCATACATTACAAAAAATTAAAGTCAGCTTTGCCTTACAGAAGAATACAGAAAAGGAAAAAATAACAAGAAACATGTATAGACAGTTTGTATTTAGAAGCCTTGTAAATAAATGCTCGAAAAGTAAAAGATCAGTAAGTATATTCTGTTTGAAGTAGTAGTTTTTCAGTTATACATTTTTTTGACACTTAGAAACTTTATTTAAAAGGCTTGTTAGTAACTTGCTTTATTGTAATGAAGCTGTCTAAATAAAATCTATTGCTCATGGCTTATTTCAATGTAAAATGAACATGCTTTATCTAGTAAATACTATTTCTGAGTACTTTATAACCTACTAGCAGAAATTAGGTTGATTATACATTCAGCAAAAAAAAAATCTCCTTTCTCCTTAGTTTCTAATGCTGTTTGTTTTAGTAGACAAAGATTCAGTATACGAAACCAAACCAAATAAAACTATCTAATAGACCTTCTTTTTACTTATTTTGTACTATGAATGAGTCTTAGTTATGAATTTGTTTTTGCTTTATTTATTTCTCCAGATGTCTTTTAAAAAATAAAGCTAAAGGAACAATTTTAAAAGTTTCCATGATCTTTTTGTTTTAGTGAAATGGAATTTCTTTATGCTTATTCTGCCCTCCACTTGTTAGAGGGTGTCCATAAACATTAAAATCCGCATGATCTATAAAGGCTGACTTCCATAGCACTTTGGGACCCTAATACATAGTACAGTTGAGCTCCATGCATATTTACACTGTCCCCACATTTGAAGATGATGAGGCTACTAAGATGGAAGGACCAGGTGATAGGCAGGAAGCCAGCTACAGCCCTGCCTCCTGTGGGCTTAAAAAAATGCCCAAAACTGTGGAAAAGGAGACTAAAATGAATAATACATCGCTTTAATTACTACTTAATTGTTATTTATTTTTAAAAAGCAACCATTTGAGGTATGTAGTAAGTACAGAAGAGGAGGGTGAGTTTTCAGAAATCTCAGGCTGGTCAGTGGTGAAGTGCATACCTTTCACAGGTGAGGCCCTAGGTCCAGTTCTCTTTACTGGGAAACAAATCTCAAAGAATAAAAAATTAGTATGTTCTTGAGGTTTGTAAAACCCATAGCTGAACTGTTTGTAGCAGAGCATTGAAATTAGGAAATAAGATACTGTTATTTTTATTGAAATTTTAAAGCATATAAGCTTGATCACTTTCAGTTTCTCAGACAGTTACTTCTTTTTCTGCTGTGGAGTGTTTCTTGAGCAGCTTAGGACACCTACCAAGAACCCCAGGAGGCTCATGAGTGCTGCTGCCAGGTTGGGTGACCTACTGTTAACAGGAGGAAGGGGAACAATATCTGTAGTGACGGCACATGTATCTACTGGCTACTTAAGAGCTGTGTGTGTGTATTTGCACATGTGTGAAACTAGCAAAAGATGCAGGGGTGGTCACTGGGACAGCACACGTCTCCTCGTTGTGGATCATTGATAAGAATTTACTTTTCTCCTCTCTTCATCACCAATATAACTTTGTATGGTGACCAAGCCATATTTTTTCATTTAAGTTCTGTAATTCTTATGTATAGAAAAATATTTTTTTGGATATCTTTTTTCTTATTAAAAATTTCCACCTCCTCCCCTCCTCCCATTTCCCTCCGTCTCCCCCTTCCCCCTCCCTCTCCAGTAAGGAGAGCAGTCAGGGTTCCCTGCCTTGTCGGCAGTCCAGGGTCCTCCCCCCTCCTCATCCAGGTCTAGGAAGGTGAGCGTCCAAACAGACTAGGCTCCCACAAAGCCAG
>LOEQ01001736.1:316896-328739 GCA_001685075.1 Bramus lutescens
TCCACTGTACCAAGTGCTAGAACTACAGGTGTGTCCACTGTACCAAGTGCTAGAACTACAGGTGTGTCCACTGTACCAAGTGATAGAACTACAGGTGTGTCCACTGTACCAAGTGATAGAACTACAGTGTAATACTGTACCAAGTTGCCCCATTTAGATTTTTATTAGTGTAATTGGATCCAATCTTTACCCTGACATTTTGTGCTTTTGAATTTTTATTTAAGAATTTCTTTTTTTCACTAAGAATGATGACTCAAGGCTATAAACGCTGTACTCAAGAGACTGAGGCAGAAGGATTGCCTTGAGTTTGAAGTCAGCCTAGGCCACAAACAAACAAAACAAAAGCAACAACAAAAAGCCAAGTTAGTAAGTAAATAAATAAATAACTTCATTTTTCTGTTTTAAAATAGGTTTATTTTTAATCATGAGTATATGCATGGATTTGTGCAGATGTCTGCAGAGGACATCAGATCCCTTGAAACTGGAGTTGTTAGCTACCTAGTGTGGCTGCTGGAATTTGAACCAGGTTCTCTGGAAGATTATTACATGCTCCTAACCATTAAGTCATTTTTCCAGCCCACTATTCTTTTTCTTAAGCCATCTACAAGAATATTCTCTGCACTTTGTTTCATACCCTAACAGCTGTGTGTCTTACAGCTCTGTCTTTAGTCCCTGTGTTTTCTGTGGCCATTTAGGATCTATCTGGTTTTATTTTGCTGTATAGTAAGTCTCTCTTCTTTAGGATCTAGACACAAATGTAAAAAACTCTTGGAAAAAGAACTGCAAAATCCCACGACCTGTGGCCACCCATATTGTGGAATGGTTTATTAGCAGTCATCCTTGTCTACTGCTGTGCCATCTTTATAGGGGCTCTCCTCTTTGCCTAATCCTGTACCCAGAGCTAATGACTAATACACAATCCACTCAATGGTCTTCAGTGACATTTGCTAAACACTGACGGTGTATAGACTCTTTTTACTCCGTGATTTGTCTTTAGCAACTGAAAACCCTACATCTTTAATGAACCATACACATTCTCCTACCAGCCCTGCTGTTACCTAGTTTTGTTTTATCAAGAAAGTCATTTCTTTCCTTTTGAAAATCAGTACCCTTTGCACCCAGTATCTTAGTAAGAGACTCAGGGAATTTTCATGGCTAGGCAGCATTCTCGGTCCTCCTCACCATGACAAAACAGCTGGTGCCTTGCTTTCCGTGTTGGCGATCTCTTGGCTTGTTCTAGGTTGAACTTACTGGATGGAGTAGCTTTAGTATGAAGATGCAAATTGAAGATGATCTTTGGTCTCAAGCCTCAAGATGGTACTCAACAGGCTTGCATTTCAGACTTGAAGCATCTGATGCTCAGCTGGTAAACTTTATGCAGAGATTCCCCAGACCTAAATTACTTGTAGCTACCAGTATTTCTGATAAAGAATGTTTAAATTGTATGTTCTTTTTTATGGTTAACTTTTTATGGTTAGCGTGGTTTGAGATCAGTTTGCTAAAGATATTGGTAGTTAATTCTACCAGTCTTTATTGGTAGATTGGAAGATATCTACATTTAGCATATGATAGTGAAGACAGAAGTATTTCCTGAAAGGAAAGAACAATTTTAAAACATGTCACTTACACAGTATAATAATGGTTCTGCGCCCCACTGACTCTTTACCTGAAGCCCAGGAACACATACAACCTGGCCTAGGGATGCTTTCCTTTCAGTTGAGAACTCCTTCATGATTTACTTTGGGAATGGGAGTGGGGAAGGGACACAGGATAGGGGAAATGCAAGTAAAAGTTATGATATACAAAAATGAATTGTGACCATAGTCTTTATAAATGTCAATAAAGTTAAAGCATTACTAGTTAAAAAAATAAAACTAACACAACATAGAAAAGAAAACTAGACTAGAGCAACTGGAACACCAACCAAATCTAGGAGAAATAGCAGAGCTGTGCAGAGCAGTCGTGCGCGTGTTCATACAGCAGGTTGTTATACTGAACAGTCTTATTGATCCATCCAGTGCAACAGACAATTCTGAGGAAAGGAAGCAGCTTACAGAGAATGTATGTAATGTTATTTCATTCCAGAAGCATTCAAAACCAGGAGCATTGAACATGCTTGTAAGGAATGTGTGAAGAGGAGACAGGCTTTGGTATAGCCCAGGGCTAGAATGCATGTCTAGCATGTACCAGATTCTGGCTTGAAGTCTCTCTCTCTCTCTATGTGTGTCCACGTTCACATGCACACATGTGCATACAGTTGAAACAGAACTTTAAAAAGAAGTAAATGGGAAGTAGAGTGTGTTTGGGAGCTAAGTGATGAAGCAGAGCAGTCAGAGTAGGCCAGTTCATGTCTCTGTCCCTCCTGTCCCTTGCTGTCTTGTCTGTCTGTTCTGGCCAGGCATGTTCAGGAACAGTGTACCCACTGCACTCTGATATAAGGATCCACATCATTTAGTATTACTCATCCTTTATAGTTAGTTCTCTCTTTTCCACTGAAGACTTTTCTATGCCAAATTGCAGACTGAAGACAATGTCTCAGGTGCATGGAAATTATGTTTTTATAACGCTTTACTTTTGAACATTCCTGCCTCTTGTGGAAAGTACACTCCACTAAGAATTGCAAATGGAATTGTAGTAAATGAGATCAAGAGGAATTGATAGATAACTTAAACAGAAGGCCTAAATATTTTGCTTCTTTCTTTCACCAGTAGCCTGGATAATATATATAAATTTCTGTGACTACTTTTTATAAATGAGATGAAAATTAAAATTGTCAAACTATATGTGATTTTAAAAGATTGTATTTTAACTTAAAAATGAAAAATTATACTTCTTTTGTATATGTGCATGAAAGCATTTGTTCGTCCACATGCCAGGTGAAGGTCAGGGTACAACTCAGGGTAGTTGATTCCAGGCCTCCTTGAGAACCTGACACCTGTGCTGGCTGGGCATGGGGAGGCACTGAGCTGAGGTCTGGGTCCAGATTCTCCAGCATACACTTGGAATAAGTGTTGCATGACCACCAGAATGGTGACTGTTCTCAGGCCTTAGAACCTGTAACCAGTGTGTACAAGGGCATGGAGCCATGAGTTAGAGCTGTGGTGGGCACGAAGCCTAACTGCACTTTACTAGCAGCCGTTTTCCCCTGGGTGAAGCCACTGTTCTCAGCTCAGCTCTTAGAACTTCATTTTGGTGTGGTGCAGTCTGAGATCAAGTCATCGCTGGTTTCAAAGGGAAATGATAAGTCTCAGAAATGGTTCATACAATCCCTCATGTGCTTTCTAAAAGTGGTAAGTGCTTTCTGTTAGAATTAACTGTGTGTGTTTCTCTTTCCTGTGGGGGTGGAGGATCTTCGACATGCAGAACTGGCTCAGAGAGATGAAACTCTTTTAAGAATTTTGCAGCATGTCTGAGTGCATCACAAAAGTCGCAAAGCAGGATCCTGAGGCTGCAGACAGTGGGAGGAGTAGGAGGACCAGAGTGGAAATGAAAAGGAAAGATGAGGAAAGGCACTGAAAGTGTCCAAAGAAATTCTAAGTAGTTAGACATTTCTGCACTGATGACCTTTATACTGAGTCACATTGCAGTAGAAGATGAGAAGGTCTCTGTTCCTGTCCCTCAAAGGAACTCTAAAGGCCGATGCTTTACGAGTCAGCTCCAGTGTGACATCACCTCCCTCGTAGCACCTGGCCTCGCAGCTTCTGAAGGCAGGTTAACTCCAGGTGAACATCTCAAGCTGACAGTACTCAGGCTGTGACATCACTCCTCTGCATAGGAACGGTGCTGTTCTGGCCCAGTTCTCGTCATTTCCTTTACTTTTTGAGAGACATGGGAATCAGTCCTTGAGTTAGTTTTTTACAGAAGTGTGTCAAGGAATAATAAGATGTAACAATGTTCTTCTTAACAACCTGGGATGAGAAAAGGGAAATCCTTCAGGAAATGTGCTCTATCTGGCATTAGACAGCCACTTTGCCAGTAGCCGTCTTCAAGCATCTTGTGGAGTGGTGGCTAGTTTAACAATTCCCTGAAAAAACAAAAATGTCACAATGCAATGGTGGCACATGCTTTTAATTCCAACACTTGGGAGGCAGAGGCAGGCAGATTCTGTGAGTTTGAGGCCAGCCTGGTCTACAGAGTGAGTTCCAGGATAGCTAGTACTGTAGAAACCCTGTCTCAAAAAACCAAAATAAAACACAAACAAACAAAAACCCACAAAATAAGGCATTATTGCTACCTACGATGTATATTCTACAGACTCCTAACCAAAACAGCCCAGGCAGATGGATTTAGTGAAGACAGAGCTGACTAGGAGAGCCATTGCTCAGTGTTGACCATATACACTAGCCAAAGCTTACACAGTGTGTAAAGTCAAGGCCACTTCTAAAGTCAGTGCCATACATCCTGATTTCCAGCATGATGACACAAGTGGAGAATTCCATGCTACCCCATGAGCTGCCTCTGTTGAACACAGGCACACTAACTGCGAATAGTAGTGCATACATTACCTTCAGACCACATATGTGTGAAAGGAAAGTTTCCTGTTCAAGCTGGGTTCCATCCCCAAGGACTCTCATGTATGTGCAAATATTTCACAGTCTGAAAAAATTACAAATCTGAACTATTTCTTATCCTAAGCATTTTGTAAATGGAGGTCAGCATGTGTGTGCTGGGATTCTTAGGATTATGTAGGACACGCTAGAGCTTTAGAATGTGCATTTTAACATAGGTTATTGTGGGTCCCCCCCATGTCTTTTGTGTAAATCTGTTCATCAGTAGTGTCACTTGTAGCTTTTTTCCAATGCTTAGAAGCTATTCTCACACCAGTTATAAGAAAGTCTCCCGTGTTTCCCTTCAAATCTTTGTGGGTTTATTTTTGACATTTAAACTTGGTCTGTTTAGGGTTTGCTTTATGGGCACAACTGGACATAGGACCTTGTTCCCCAGCCCCATCCCAGCAGTCAGGTGTCCCGGGGCCATGCAGTGACAGCTGACCTTTCTGCCAGTGATCTGAGTGCTCCATTGCATAGCCTGCATTCCCCAATGCCATCTTTGGTATCCATGGGTGTCAGAATTGTCCTCATTCAGTCTTCTCTGTTTCTGGTGGTCCTTGCTTAGCTCATCTCCCTGATGATATACCTTCAGGTACCTATCATTCAGCTACTCTTCAACTCTCACCATCTGGGACTTGGGTTTAGATTAGTGCTAGAGTATGGGCTTGGTGTGCACAAAGTACTTAGTCTCTCTTTAATACCTGATCCAATTAACTAATGAAACATGATCACCTGATTTTGGTATATAAATCCTTCTATTTTAATATCTCCATTTGTTTCCCAAAAGAATTTATGAAAGTATTTAAAAATAGTTTGTCAGCTGAATTTTTAGGTTTCTAATTATGTGGTTTGCAAATATGTAGTTGGATTTTTTGTGCCCTTTCCATTGTATTGCTTACTGGCTTTCAGTGTCTTGGAGAGGAGCAGCCACAGGAGATATCTTAGAATAGCCCGGTCACATTACAGAAGTACCTACTCATTTCTGTGTACTTATGGGGCTGGGCATTGAACTTCATGAAGTACCTTTCAACCTGGATTACATTTTTAAATTGTGCATCTGTATCTATGTCTGTATGTAGGTATGTATACAAGAGCACAGGTGCCCATGCAGGCCAGAAAAGCCTTGGATTCCCATGGACATAGCTGCAGGTGGTTGTGAGCCACCAAGTGGGGGCTCTGAGCTGAGCGCTGAACCATTGTGCCCTTGTCCTGAATTACATTTTTAATGACTTGTTTTGCTTTTAGTCTATTAATAAATTTTATGTTTATAGTTCTCAGTATTAAATTTTCACTGAACATTTAGTAATGTTTTTTTGCTTTTGATATTTGAGTTATATACATGTATTAACATTCACAAACAGATTTTAATATTAGACTATATATGTAAATATCTTTTGTTAAAATTGTGCATGAGCTTTCCTTTGGTATACTAGCTTTTATTCTTAATGATGTTTTGTAAGTTTTTTTTAAATCATTATATGTTTTGTACCCTTCTCTACCTTTACTATTATGAGTTAGAAGAGAATGTGGTCATCCACTGAAGTATGGCAAAGTCAGCTTCTGACCCTGTCCCATGTTGACGTTTTTTTCTAGGGAAGCTTTCTGTCAATCTTTTATTTATATCTTTGGAAACTGGAATTTTTAATTGACCAAATAACTAAATTGTGGTCACTTATATTTTTTTTAGAAAACTACAGCGTCTATATTTTGTGAAGACATGAAAAAAGTAGCAGTTTGGGACTATGGTGGTGGTTTCCCTTGTGTGTGTGTCTGTGTCCTCTAGCTGGGTTTGATTTGCATGGCTTTTTGCTGTGGATTTAATTAGCCAGTGATGAGTCTGTGTTTTTTTCAAGAAAAAACTTCTAAGTTAATACTATCAGGCAGTTTTTCTGACTTAATGGCCTTAGCCTTGTCTTTCTTGCATCTTTGTGATGTTCCAGGTTCATCGTCTGTTTCAGTTGCATGACCAACACAGTCTGTATCACTTTTGGAAACCTACCTAGGCCGTCTTTGTGACTTCTTCACGGTCAGTCTTGTGTACCCATTGCTGGTATTTAGTTTAGGCTCCAGACCTAAATCCATGGCTCTAGATCCATGTTTTGTTTCCCATAGATATTTTCCATGTGTGAACTCAGAGAAGTGAATGAATGTCTCTAGCACTCCATTTACTTCTCACAGGTTTTATATTATAGCTGTCTCAGTCTTGATAGTTTCTTATGTCTTTTTTCAGTGCAGGTGCTCTGAGTTCCAAATCCTGTAAACTGAGACCCCATCCTGCCATGTTTGTTTTTAAATTGTTTTTTTATTGTCATTTAATGTTATTCTGTATGAATATTCTGCATTTAGTTTGTGTTGTTGTTGTTGTTTTGAGACAGGGTTTCTCCTGGCTGTCCTGGAACTTGCTCTGTAGACCAGGCTGGCCTCAAACTCATTGAGATCCGCCTGCCTCTGCCTCCCAAGTGCTAGGATTAAAGACATGCACCACCACCACCCAGCAATTAATTTTTAAAGTATTTTTATTCTTTCAGAATTTCATATATTGTATTTTGATCCTATTCACCCATCCTCCATCTCTGTTCATTTTCAGTCTTTCTGCAATGCTGTTTTTCACCTTGTCACATTTGATGTGCTTTCCATTTTTATTGATTCTTTTGTTTCTGTGTTTCATTATATATGGTGTTTTGTGTGATAATTAAGACTTATTTATAAATTTAAATAATCTCTAAGGTAGCTTTTAAAAGCTTTTGATTGAGAATGTGGCAGAGTTAGTATGCTTGGACTTCATCTTCTTCCCTGACACATTTGTTAATTACAGCATCTCCACTGTTGGAGTTAATGTTCTGTTCTGTTCTCTAATCATAGTCTCCATGTTTCTTTCTGTCTTAGTCCTTCAGTTGATTATATGACAGAAAAAGGAAATATGTAAAAGTGACCTGTCTCCTAAACAGAAAGTCTCCATCTTCCCCATGGTGAAAACACAGGGCTCAGTATAACCCCTTTCGTGGGGCCCATCTTGGCTTTCTCCAGAAAAAGGACAGAAATTCATCTTTTGACTCGAGAAGGTCCTTAAATGCTGGGTTTTCTTTTTGTTTTTTGTTTTTCATTTTCAAAATCATGATAAAATTTATGTCCTGTTTTATTTCCTCTTATTTTATTTTACTTATTTATTAAGATATATTATTGTCTTTTCTTAGATGGGATATTCCTGGGAAGAGTCTGATTTTTTTGTTGTTGTTTTGAGGCAAAGTCTCACTCTGTATCCTAGTCTAGCCTCAAACTTGCTATGGAGCCTTGTAGTCCACCCCTGCCCTTGAGCTCAAACTCCTGATGCCTCCTGAGCGCTGGTATTACAGGCTCTGTTCTTATCTAGATTGGCAAAGGGCTCTTTGAAAACCACTAGTTTATAGGGAAACAAAATGTTGATGTTTTCCATTTTTTCTTTTTTTAATGAATAAAAACAGAATATGTAGCGTTTTGTTTGAAATAAAACCAATAATAAATGATGTACAGATGGACATACACAAATAGAGAAATATTGGAGAAAGTAGCTGGTTGACATAGGAATTACTATTGTCTGTGCTTCAGGGACAGTTTGTAATGTTTCACTTATTTTTTTTTAAAATACCATAAATATGTAAATCAGTTAGCACTAGTGTATACATTTCCTTTCTGATGATGGCATGTGTCCATGTTTTCTGTCTAGCAACCATTCATATAATCTCACACACTCACTAGCACCATTTCCTGAGCTTTGAGTTCAAGTACTTTTTAAAAATATTAAAAGTATTCTGAAGCCCTAGATAGAGGATTATGAGAGTCTGTCTTTAGAGTCAGCAGAGGAAAGGAAGAGGTGCAAAATTTAAATTGCTTGGTTGACCCATGTGCCCAGTGATTTGTATTTGTTAGTTGGGACTATTTTGGACCAGTGTTTTTCCAGTTTTTCTTAAACTAGCACCATAAGGAGTGAGCCTGTCTGAAAGGACCCGTGTATTGTTAGGCTGCCCCATATTGGGTGATGCTGGTTCAATCTTTTCCTTTAGTTTCTTTACTTTATAATTGTGTTTGATATAAAAAATGTTTTGTCTTTAAAAAATATTTAAAATGTGGCCTAATTCAGAAAATTGCTAATGGCTAAAACCAAACTGTTAAAATGTTGCAGTCTGAAAAAATCCTGTCACAGATACTTTGGGGCGATGTGCCTTAGATCTAATGACTTGTATTTCTAACAATCTGTGAAGAGCTTGGAAATAAAACCTTTGCCTAATTTATCATTTTCCATGAAAAAAATAGCATCGTAGAGTTGAGAGCTTAAGCACTTGTTCCTCCCCCTTCTTTCCCTCCTTCTGTCCCTCCATCCTCCCCATTCTTCCCGACCTCTCTTCCTTTTGTTCCTTCTGTAAATATAAGTCACAATAGAGGAACACATGGCCCTCCCTTTTCTTGTTTTACTCCTTTCTAGTTGGCATTACTGAGACATTTCTAACTTTGTGTTTCCTCTGTGTTCAGGTATATGTCCCGAGTCCACGGTATGCATCCCAAAGAGACCACCCGTCAGCTGAGCTTAGCTGTGAAGGATGGTCTTATTGTCGAAACTCTAACAGTGGGCTGCAAAGGCTCAAAAGCTGGTATTGAGCAAGAAGGCTATTGGTTACCAGGAGATGAGATTGTAAGTCTATTTTACTTGATAAATTCATAAATTTGGACTTTTGGTTTTCTTTGAATATTAATATAACGTATAGAAATTCATTGTCAGAAATTTAACAGGTCTTAACATTTTTATTAACATAAGGCTCAATATTGATAGCTTCCTTGTGATTCCTTAGGAGAAAACTAACTTTTACAAAAATCTTGCCATTCTGTCTGTTACCTTGCATCTAAAAAATAAAACTAAATGTGCATATAAGTCATGACACTTCTGGTGCTTTCTTCAGCTAGTATTAATTTAAAAAAATGTTTCAGTGCAGGACAGTGTTTATACTGCCTAGACAGATGGAAAAGGACACATTGCCTATTTAGGAAAGCTCACTTGAATGGCATCAAATCCTGAGCCAGGCTTACAGTAGAGTTTTCATGCACATATAAAGATCCCAGATGCTAGCGTGACTGGTCATGTGACTACTGGCAGTCTGTAGTCACAGCCTGAGCATAAGTCAATCAGGAGGGATAGAAAGTTACTTCTTCCTATACCTCTGTTTAGTGTTAGCTGTGACTTCCCTTAGGGGAGATGCTTTACATGACTGTGTCCTTTCAGGACACGGTTTGATGCAGAGAGGCACATAGAGAAGGATTTTCTTCTTGTATAAAGATTGATTTTATTTGTGGTATTTCTGTCTCACCATCATATTTTTTGATATTTTAACCAACTAATTGGAAATGCCTCCCTTATTATAATAAACATCTTTTAAGATAACAGGCTTCAAATGTATGTTTTGGGGGATTTAGTAATTTTTCTAAAATCTAAAATTTTGAAAATCTCATAAAATCTTAAAAATTGGTTCATTGTGGGAAAATTTCCTGAAAGCTTTTGCTTTGTTTCATTTTCTCTGATGACATAACAGACAAGCCACGGCACCACCACCAAGTGTCTTGATAGTCCTAAATGTAGGGAGTTGTTCAGCTCTAACCGCTTTGTCAGCCTTTTTTCTTTTAAATATATATATGTCAGAGTCTCAAAAACATGGGGAAAATCATTACTTGTATCAGTGTAATTTAGTTTGTACCCTGGAAATATTCCTGAAGAGCTGTAACTGCTGCCAGCAGAGCAGTTTCCTCTCAAGTCCCTGCAGCAGCTGGAACTTGGTTGTTGCAGTAACCAAGATGGGAGTGAGCCAGGATAGAGCACAGGTAGGAACTGAGAGCCCAGTGTGACTCAGGACAGTCCAGACGAGATGGGATAGCCTGCCCCAAGCACTTGGACACTTAGAGCTTCAGAAGACTTGCAGAGAATTGTGAGGTGGGAGTGTAATGATAACTGAGGACTTGTGGGCCATGTGTACATAATTCTTAGTGTCGAGGGTTTCCTTGCTCCTTTAAGAATTGTGAGTTTTTAAATATACTTTGTTTTTCCTCAGATTGAAATGTCTTTAATTCATCAAGCAGTTAGTTAGCTTATTATGTATTAGGTTTTATATTTCTTTTTATTTTACATGTTTCTTTACACATGTTTATAGTCTTTCCTTTCCCTTTTTACTAACTGACATCTTAAAGTATATTAATCAGCAATTATACAGGTTTAATGCTAATTAGTTCTTATTCACAATAGTTTTATACCAAATAAGCATATGTAATATAACTGAGTATATCAAACTTAGGCTTAGGTTATTAAATTTATAATTGTAAAGACTCAAGGGTAAAGTAATATATGGAATGTTATAATATCCTTGCTTACATGTCTGGAATTGTCTAAACTTCATTGATTCAGCCCTCTGCTGTAATGTGGACATATTAATATTTATTTCATTTAATCAAAGATTGTCTGTTCTATTACTATGAAGAGACACCATAACCAAGACAATTCTTATAAAAGAAACTATTTAATTTGGGGCTTGTTATAGTTTCAGAGTGTTAATCCGTTATTATTAGGGCAGGGAGCATGGTGGCAGGCAGACAGACAGACAAGGGGCTCAGAGCTTCCATCCTGACCTACATACAGGTAGGCAGGCAGACAGAGACACTGGGACTGGTGGAGGCTTTTGTAACCTCAAAGCCCACCCCATTGACACACCTAGAACAAGACCACACTTTCCTATCTTTCCTGAACAGCTCTACTGACTGGGAACCAAGCATGCAAATATATGGGTCTGTGGTAGCCTTTCTCATTCAAACCACCACAAGGATTAAATGAGACTATGTCCATGAAGCAGCCTACACAAATATACTTAAAGCAAGTGTAAATAAACCAGTAAATAAGTATGCTTAGTAATGATCTCTTGTGCAGAAAGGCAATAGAGTTAAAAATAATGTGTGTATTTCAAAACAGCTAAAAGAATGGACTTTAAATGGATAAGTTAATTAGCCTTGTTTGGTGAGTGGATATATATATATATTATATATATCTACTCTACCTTATAATTATAATATATATCTACACGCTACCTTATAAAGTTATAGTTATTACTTATAAATTAAGACTTTAAAATGATTAAAATAAAAATAAGTGTCTGAGGGCAGTATAGTAAAAGCAATAGTTTTTTTGTTGTTGTTTATTTTGGGTTCTGTGGGGTTTTTTTTTGTTTTGTTTTGTTTTTTGAAACAGGGTTTCTCTGTAGCTTTGGAGCCTGTCCTAGAACTAGC
>LOEQ01001736.1:328763-340352 GCA_001685075.1 Bramus lutescens
GCTCTTGTAGACCAGGCTGGCCTCGAACTCACAGAGATCTGCCTGCCTCTACCTTCCGAGTTGGGATTAATGGTGTGCACCACCACCGACCGCCTGGCAAAAGCATCAGTTTTTAACTAACCATATAAGTAGTCTTTAAATTTAGACTATTTACTTTGTAACCAGTATTCTCCAATATAAATTCTGTGGAGAGCTTGCCCTTGAAAAAGTAGATCTTGTTGAAGGTGTAAAATAATGAAGTTGACTGATGAAATGAGTATGTCACCTCTTGACTTGCAGTGAATGTCCTCATGCCCTTATGACACCACAAGCTCATGTGATTAACCATGTCACCTATGGCACAATTCTTTAGAGATTCTGCACTGTCCAGGCTTTGTGTATTTTTATTAACTCTGTCATCTGCAGGAGGCAGGTCTAAGCTGTGAACTGATAAGCTAGTAAATGCCCTCCACACTGAAGCACCTTGTATGTTATTTAAAGGTTCTTTCATGAATAAAAAGAGTATACCTCAAGAATATTTGATGGAAGGGCCACCTTTTCTAATTTGCATGAGGTTGTGGGTCAGGGCTCTGCACACCAGCGTTTGAGACTTTCTAGTTCACCGCTTTGGGATTTCAAATGCTTTGGTGCCCTCCAAACTTGAGTTTTAGAGTGTAGTACATTTGTTGAACCCTTCTTTCAGAGTTAGGATAGGCTTTAGAAAGAGGCTTCTGTTATAAAGGAATAGGTGACAGTGTTCTTCCTACTCTGCAGAGAGAAGCTGAGCTGTCAGAAGTGGGAAAACAGGATTAATTCTTGAGTCACTTTATGTAGCAGCGGTTGAACGATGCTTCTCTTCACTCCCATCAGTGTGTGGAGAAATAGAAGCCAGTGAGAATAGTTTTCCTTTCTTCCAGCAATGGGAAAAGGAGCTTAAAAGTCAGATTGTTGATATTACATTGTTAATATACTCCTACTACCTTTCTTCTCTAATACTTAATTTTAGAACTTGAAACAATCAAAACACATGCATCCCTGGACCATTATTTTTATTAAGTACAGCAATCATGTCCTAAAAGCTCACTGGCCTGTATGAGACTATTGTCTCTCTTTGAAGAAGCCAAGATATTATAATACAAAGGCAGAGGCCTCTCTGTATTACTAAAATTCTTCCTTCTAGCCAAGAAATAGTCTCAGACATTTTTCAGTAATGATCTCATACACAATTTGCAGCCCCCTGTATAAGTACCAATTCTGTTGGAGAAACTATAGTAAAATTGTTCAGTGTCTAAGCATCTTCATGGTGATTCTCATATGTGTATATAAGATTATGGAACAAAACAGCAACATTCATAAGACCACTCCTGTTTCTAAATGACCTGTTTACACAGTAGTCAATAAATAAGTATACACAACAAACTGATTTCTAAATGATACACACAAAGTATTTAAAAACTTGGGAATTTTTGTGGTCATCTGAAAATTCGTAGACTGGTAATAAGTAGCATTAACTGACAAGGTCCAAATAGTTCCCATAAGCATGGTTTCCTGAGCTTTTGGAGTTCTGTTAGTGAGAAGACATGGAGCGCCATCTTGTTATCTGAACAGTTAATACTTTGTTATGTTGATGCCTTTTCCTTTTGAGTTGTTAAAAGTAGCAGAGTGCTTTTTGGCACTCTATGCAAGACCAGCTCAGTATTGCAAAATAATTATTGAATGCATACATACATGTGCACGCACACACATGCTTGAATATATACTTGCCATACATGCATACACACATGCTCACATTCATAAACTCTTTCATCATCTGCTTTCTTTAAAGTACACATGATGGGAGGCCATATTTAATCCATATTTCTAATATCTCATCATCTTTATTCTTAAATATTGAGAACTATATTTCTTGGGCAGAGTTTTACCACTTTCTAGAGGACTAAAGTTTAGGATTTACTAGTTATCTTTGTGATCAATATAAATTAATGTCTTACAAATTAGCCTTTTGGTTTATAAAGTGCCCATCAAGGGTAGGAAGGAAGGTGTTTCAAAAATACTTATTGTAATATAGGAAGCAGGTAACCTTGAGTTTTGGATCATTTGCAGATAAAATATAAACAATATGTATCTTGAAGCAAGGCTATTATTATGAACTGTTGGTGATTTCCAACTTTATTGACAGTTCCCAGGACAAGGCTGCACTTTTATTTGTAAGTGATTTTGATCTGATAATAAAGAATTTGGTTGCTAGTGTTGGCTTAAAAAATCTTTCAGAAAAATGATATTATTTGTAAAACCACTTTCTCCTTTTATAGACCTGCTAAATTTGGATTTGGGACCTCATTTCTTTCACAGTTCATGTATAGGAGTAGGGTTTCTGCTGAGAGCCCCAGATTGCAGTTTTGTGTAGAATCCTTCTGTTTTCTTGTTTTGCTGGTGAGTCCTGACTAATTACAGACGTGACTAGACTCTTCACTCCATGCATTTTGAAGTGAACCATTCCTGATATCAGGACTTAAGGCTACTCTTGGGCCTGAGAGCATCATTCTCAATAAAATGGGGCATTCTACATTTTTCTCTCTGTATTTTTCACTTCTCATTGTTTTAGGCTTTTTTATATTTTTTAAAAAAAGCCTAAGTAATAGAAATACATATTTTGTGATTTTTCTAAAGATATGAGCATATTATGTTCGCAGTGAATGGGCTGAAATACCAAACCCAAGTGGGGCGAGCTCAACACCTTGAAGAGAGTGCTGTCATCTGTTGTTTCCAAATCAAGTGCCAGCTTGTAGGAACTATTGGTTTATATTTACCTTGAAATTTAACTAGGCTTACACCTCTTAGGTAAAACACTGGATTAGAATTGATGGCCTTGTTCCTCACAGACCTTACTGCCTGAAGCCACAGCAAGAGGGGCTTCCTTGCTTCGTTCTTGAGGAAACAAGAGGCTGCTTCTGAATACAAGCTAACCTGAACATTCCAGTACTTTGCATACATGTAACATATGAATTTAAGAATTAGTTTTTAAAAGCAATTTATATTTTTACCCTTTTTTATTATAGTTATATTTGCCATTAGTTCATTCATTATTTATTTTTGGTTTTTCACAACAGAGTTTCTTTGTAGCCTTGGCTGTCCTAGAACTCACTCTGTAGACCAGGCTGGCCTTGAACTTACAGAGATCCACCCGTCTCTGCTTCCTTAGTGCTGGGTTAAAGGTGTGCACTACCACTGCCTGACTAGTTCGTTGTTTTAAATACCTTAAACACAAATTTCAATGTACCTGTGATGCTTTAAAAATTGAAATGTTTTATCTTTATGTCATTTATGTATGTGTATTATATATATGTATATGTGTGTATATATACATATATTTGAATATTCATTCCCAACCTTGGTTACAAAAAGAAGTAAACAACCCTTTGTTTACTAACTAGTAAATGAGTGCTGACGATTCAGTTACACTAGAGTCCTCTGTGATTTTTAAACTGACTTACTGAGAAGTGGCTCTGTCAAGAGCCTCTATTTGCTCAGTATTTTGGGGGTTCTATCCTTCTCATCATGTGTTGTTGTATTGTGTGCATGAGTTCCTGCTGTTTGGCTCTTTCTCCTTCTCTGAATTCTGTTCCCCTAGGCAATATTGTAATTTATTTTCAATATTTAAAGTCACTAAAATTTGTAACCATCATATCCTCCCATGTAAATGATTAACTGAATTTGTTAACAGAATTAAATTAAACCTAGAATGGTAGAGAACTCACTTTACAGTGCATTTGCATTAAAGCACACTATCATACACATGCTTAACAGTGTAATGTATAAAATATAGGGAGTTAAAACTGCCTTTTGATTATTGAAGAACCTTGATCAGAATTTGGAATATATTTCTCAACAGTTCTTCAAACGTCTCCCTTGGTACATGGCCAAACATCTTTCTGAGCTTCCTTTTTATCCCTTCATTGGAGCTAATTTCCTGTTCTGTGTTGCTCAGAGAAATGTGAAAAATCAGATATGATAATGAATTCTAAAGTACTAGGAGAGAAATGCACTCATGTTATTCATTTGTGTCTTAGTCCTGTTTTGTGCAATACACAATACATAGATAATAACACCAGCTAACATCTGAGTGCTTAGGCTATGCAGACCTCCTCTGTGCACTAAGTACATATGACTCATTCGGTTCTTACTAAGACACAGGAAACTATTCATTTTACAGATAGAAAATGACACAGAGAAAAGCTAAGCATTCTGCCCAAGATTATAGAGACATGAGTGTCAGGGCCAGGCTTTGTACCAGTCTGACTCCAGCGTGTCGACCAAACAGTGTATCAGACTGCTGCTAGATGGGGAGTTTTGCTCCTAGGCTCAGAGGGTAGCCTGTTTAAACTTTATGCTGTGGTGAGCTGAGTTTACCACTCTCACTTTCATTATTCTGATTTTTCAAAACATTCAGTGTATTTCTGTTTCAGAGCAATCAGATATGCATTTGTGGTATTGTATAGATATGTGTGGCACAGACTTTATTTGCTGAAAGATATTTTCCTGACAAGAGTGTACATCTCATGGCACATGAATTCCCTAAGAGATTTCTCATTGTCTATCAATAACCTTCTACAGTCAGTGAAAACCCTTAGGTTTGCATGCTACTATCTTTTCATTAATGATGAGCTCATTAATAGACTTTTCTGTTAGCATTATTTGCCAAGTAGTATGGGTTGTACTTCTAGTAATGAACCATGTGCGAAATCCCTTTAGCCCTCTGTATTACCTGATATGAGCAAAATTATGGTAGAGAAACCAAGATTATCTTGTTTTTATTTTGAAAGGCCTACAGTATGCGGCCTTTCTCCAGGACAGCAGCCCCAGAAAAGGTGAACTAATTTTGCACTGTTATTTTACCTTAATTCTACTTTTTTTTTTGGTAATAGAGTTTTATATTGTTTAGGTTAGCTAAGTTAACTCTTGCTAGACTTGTGTGTGAAAACTGTACGACCTTTGCACTACTTCAGTTTTGAACTTTGTGTTAGTCAGTAGTCTTGCCCTTTAAAGGCTTTCTTGTCCTAAAGTGGGATTTCACACTTTTGGCTGCTAACTATACTGTATCTAGAGCAGCTGATGACTTCTCGTGGCATCCAGTGCAAATGTAAACTTGGCTTATTGGCATATGTGACAGATGTGTGTCAGCCTCACTATTTAAATGATGTCAGCTTGGCCATGGTCCACGACTTTGTTTACATCTCTGAATAATTGAAATAGATTTTGAATCAGTGACTTTTGCATGTTTTCTGTGTTATGAATGGCTCTTGTCATGATTAAAATAACAAGAAGCATTGTCTTCTTTAACCCTTATGATGATGGAGTCAGTGATATAAGGAAAACATAACCAAGCCAGTAATGAAGGCACACACCTGTGATTCTAACACTTGAGAGGCAGATCTCTGTGGTTTCCAGGCCAGCCTGGGCTGCATAGTGAGTTCCTGGCCTGCTAGTAAGATGTCGTAAAACAAAAAACAAGTAGTTCAAAAAATTAATAATATCTAGTAAATCAATTTTACAAGTTTCTGTACTTTGCTTCATTTAAGTTATGGTTAACATTCCTGCAATTATTTTTTTAAAGTGCAGAGTTAAATACCCCAACAAAGACAGATTCATTCCAGTGTCTGTTTCATAAGTAGGTAAAAGTGTGTATTGGAAAGAAGAAGGCGATGGAGTGGAAAAGCTGGAACTGTGTTCTTCCTGCCCTTTTAACCATCCCAGCAACCACTATTTGACCCATCATTGAAGAAGAATTAAAATAAAAAATCAAATCATGAAGGATGGCAGTTTCTATTAATTAGCCAATATATATAAATCATTAATGTCCTTTAAAGTATTTCCAAACAGCCATGAGAATAAAATATTTTGTTTTAAGCTTAGAAAAAGTTCTTTAGTTAAAAATAGACTAGAATTCTGAGGCTTATTTATATTAAAATTTTTGAATTAGAAAATGAAATAGCTAATATATAATGTATTATGAACTGTCTATCTGAAATGAGATTCATTTCAATTTTAATTCAGCTAAGTTCACATACATGTCTTTGGTGTATCTCAGTCAAAATTGGTAGTGTAGATGTTTTTCTGAGTTTTATGTAAAATGAGTACTTCCTGATTGCAGTCCACATGGATGGCTCCATCAGATGAGTTTGCAGGGAAATGCACAGTTGCAGTGAGGAACTGAAAGTGCTCCTACTTTACATTATTGTTTGGTCAGTGAAGACCATCAATTTCTTAATGAAACATAAATCCAGAAAGTTTACATTTCTACAGAATTGACTACTCTGCCTTCGCCATGCCTCAGGATGTGCGTTGGAGGACATAACATTGTGAATATTAGTGACTATGCTCTTAGTGGGTGGTGGTATTCAAATGTGGTTGATGTAGTCAATTCTTATTGGGTGCTACTTTAAACCCCATTTGCTGGGACAATATTAGCATCTGAGAAAATGAGGAAGCCATTCAACTTTGGAAAGAGTGCAGATATACATAAAAATGATTAATAGCTGAACCCAAATGTGGGATGTCAGGATCCCCACCGGAAGTAGTCTTGGTGTTGTTCCAGTTTTCCTTTTGTTCATTTGGCTTCCACATCTCCAAAATAGGTTGAGTTAACCTTTACACTGAAGTATATTTTAGAAAAAGTGAAGGGTAACATTTATAAAGAATGAATTCTAAGCTAAAAGCAAATGAGTCTTCCTGTCTGTGCTTTACCCGCTTGCCTTGGCTGTACAGAGACCTAACTAATAAGACCCGTTGAAGAATGCCTGTGCAACTCTGTGTTCTTTGATTGCTAGGACTAGCCACATCAAGAACGGAGCCTGCTTCCTTTTGTTTCATATGGTAATCAGCCTCTTTCAGATAGTGTGACTAAACCTTTAGTCTCACATTTTCAATTTATTTTTCTAAATTTAACAGACCCTGCATATTTGGCGACCTGTCGGGACATGGGCATTTTGATTAGTTGTTATGTTCAGTTAAGCATCAGATACTGTGGATGAGAGACAAGCACAGTGAGCTCTACCACGCGAGACTGTGCACCCCGTCCCCGCAGTATGTCAGCACTCCCTTTGTAATCTGTAAAATCAGGACAAAATACAGGTTTGTCTGCTTGAAATATTAAGCTGCCATTGGTGTGGGGCACTCAGCTTACAAAAGACACTGTTCCTTAAATTGTAGTTTTAAATGAAAGATAATACTAGACCTGGGATTGGCTTTGGGCATAATTCACTTTGGAGGTGTTTGCTATCAGATCACCTTAAGGTATCTCTGACTATTGATACTACATAGGAGAGAATCAAGATTTAAAGAAGTAAATTTCTAGGTATTTTTCTCTCTTGTTTTAACACATTAAATGTCTTAAATTGTTTATAATGCCTAACTTGTGATGGACTTTTAGTTTCAATTTTGTTGTTAGTTATTGAAGATATTGACAAAATGTCATACGAAATTATTTTGTATTTTTTGTAGGACTGGGAAACAGAAACTCATGACTGGTATTGTTTTGAATGCCATTTGCCTGGAGAGGTGTTGATATGTGACCTGTGTTTTCGTGTGTATCATTCCAAGTGTTTGTCTGATGAGTTCAGGCTTAGAGACAGCAGTAGTCACTGGCAGTGCCCAGTTTGCAGGGTGAGTACCTATGAGCTTTCATGTGCTGGTTAGAGGGTTGAAATTTATGAATATAGTGTCACCAAGATACCCCAGGTGGTCTTGCAAGGTGAATGATCCATCCTGGAGGGTGGGGGTTACCTGCTGGAATGACTGTGACAAATGAACAACACTCATAAATGCACACACAGAGCACACCCACCTTTCAGGCTTCACATTTTAGAGAATTTAAATCACATGGAAATATCTTCTCTTCACATATTTTATACCTATTTCTAGATTATGTAACTGCTTTAAAGGATAGCTTTTCAAAACATGAACTGCTTGCCACACCGAGGTCCATTTAATAATGACTTTGTAATTCGTGGCAGAGTTGATGCTACTGAGAACACACACGGGCAGAAGGCACAGTGTTGGGAGTGTTCTTGACGAGCTTCCCGTGTTTAGCCATGGAAGTTGCTTTTGTTTCTGTCATCATGACTTAGTTTATTTTTTGCTTATATTTTATGTGGAAGGTGGAAGGATGGGGCATTTGCACATTAAGAATTCTAATTACCTAAAGTCAAATGCATTGTGCGGTTGGTAAAATACATATTTGCAAAATAATTTTCAGTCATTTTTCTCACTGAAGAATATGCATGCTGTGAGGTTGTAGTGCGTCTGTATATGAGCGATGTGTGCTGACAAAACACTACATTTTCCAGGGCACTGAAGGCAATGGTACGAACTTCTGTGGTTGCAAGCACTATGGTTTTATCATTTGTGGTACTCGGGTACTTAGCTGGAGCCATCATCGTATGTCCCACTTACCCATGAGTACAGATATTGAGTATGTCTTAAATAATACTTTAGTAATTTAAATGTTTAATTCCTCAAAATTTCATTTTTACTATTTTCTCCTCTTCAGCATCAGTCAAAGATTTCATCTGGGCATGATCAGCAAATGTCCAGGCCCATCCTAATCTTCCATAGTAACGGAGTTGTTGGTTACCTTAGCCCGCTTGGTGCAGCATTTCCTTAGTAACTGAGATTTTGATTACCTGAACCCACTTCACCTAGAGTTTCCTTACTAAATGAGGCCTTGAATTACTTGAACCTGCATCACCTAGGTGTTGCTTTGTGACTGAAGGCTTGAATTAAATGAGCCTACTCTACCTAGTCCTCCCTTGGGAACGAGGTCTTGATTACCTGAGCCCACTTAGCTTAAGTAGACAGAAGACAATTAGGATAGTATTAAAAACCCATTTCATGGTGAATTATTGGGAAATATGAGACACTATCAAAAAATCTGACTATATCAGTGTTAAAGCTGAGGTTGTAGATTTCTTCTAGATCTTCAACAGCACATGATGTCCACACGGAATTAGTACAGGCATGGCCTCAGGTCACTACTCTGAGCAGGGGCTGGTGTCACTTGTGTTCTGTTTTCATGGATTTGGATCATGCCTCTTAAAACCAAGTCTATCTCTTATATTCCAGAAAATAAAAACTTGGTCTCTCCAGGGGAAGAGCTGGGTCTGGTGGCACAGGCCTCTAATCCCAGCTACTTGGACCTTCTTGGGCTATGGAGTAAGCTCAGGGCCAAATTAGGAGAATCAGAGAGGCCCTATCTGCAAAAACAAGCAAGCAAAAAATGAAGATAATTTTTATATATAGCTCAGCAATTGATTACTGAGCAGTTTTCCAAGCACGTGTGAGCGCTCAGATTCAGTCCTTTGTACCCAGTCTCTAGAAGAGGGAAATTGAAAGCACCCAACAGTAAACACAAGGAAGTGGAGACAGCACTCACACCTTCAAGGTTTTATAGTTAAAGTGCTGTTCCTAGGTTCATAGTAAGGAATTTGAGTAAAAGCACTGGGAGTTTTGAGCAGGGTGATTGCAGTGAGGGTTTTGTATTATTTATATTTATTTGCATATTTATATATAGAAAAGCAATCCTACTTTGAAGAAAATAGTACGAAGTTCTGTTTCTGTTTCTTGTTCACAGTTGCTCTGCTGTGTTCTAATTAGGGTTTTTTGTTCGTTTTTTTTTTTTTCAACATTTCATTGTCAGTTGACTCAAATGCCTGGCCACTTCATCCCATTTTTTTCTTTTGTTTTTCCTCATTCAGTTTGGATGTCTTTATGATACAAGGTACTTATGGAAATGATACTGTAAGTTACACAAAAACCTAAATTATGTATATATAGTATAGTCTGTGAACTAGTCTTCAGCATGACTCAGAAAGCCTGTGTTTGGGACTGAATGTGGGGAATTTTACCTTCATCTCTGAAGCCGTCCAAGAAATCATTTGTAAGTTAGGTCTGTTCTATTGTTTTAATAGTTATGGTCAGGAAAAAGATAATTGCTACTGATTCTTTTTCTAGTATGAAAAGAAATAATAACCTTAAAGTTGTAGTGGAATTTTAAATGTGTATCAGGTAGATTTTTTGGTTAATTTAGGTTTTTAAAACAAAACAAATTATAATAAAATCCTTCTTTAATAAATGAGTGTTTAGACTGAAATATTCCTGGACTAAAAGGGTTTGGGGTTCACAGACTAACACTCTAGAACTATGGTTCCAATTAGAGTCAACTTTTCCAGTCTCTCTTTCCCTCCATGGAATGTTAGATAATTACATAGGATAATTGTTACACAAAGAAAGAATCTTGTAGAGAAGAACCTTATCTCCAGTCAGGCCAAAACAGCACCACAGAAGCCAATCATTTCTACAGAAATAAAGTGCAAAGCAAACGTCCTAATAAGTGGTCAATCTCCAAAGACTTTCTTCGTTTTGAGACACTGCTGAGAACAGGCTGTCTCTGCCCCAGCTGTGCTGTCACACCCGCCACACTGATCTCAGGTCTGGAAGCTGAGAAGACAACGTGCACCTTCCCAGGCAGAGCAGTTTTACCAGTTTTCATGCTTAACTTAGGAACTTTACATTGCCAAGAATGATCCTTTAGAATGTCTGCTTTCTACACTTTGCAGAAACAGCCAGTTGTTTTTTAAAGAGTAGCCCATGAATGTCTGTCTAATTAGATTTTACTTTGAGAAAAATATCCTCCCTGTCTAATTTTATACTCTTGTTCCTGTGAGCTTATTAATTTAGATGGTATTTTAAAATCATTTTTAAAAACTTTGTTGTAAAGTAAAATAAGAAAAGCAAATTCACAGAATTCCTTTTCTGTATGTAAATATTCTTCAGACTTCTTATGTTGTGCGTATGTGTTTGTGTGTGTAAATTGTGCGCACTATTGATACAGTCAGCCTGCCTCCAATTAGCTGTGTCCTAGACATCCTATTTGTACATCTTACAGTAGAGAAAAGCCACACGTCCCTCACCTGACCAGTTCTTATAAATGTGTATTCATGCGCCGCCCATCTTCCTACACTGACAGCTTGTCAAGATGACATTCACAGCACTGTGTCTGAAATCATGCCCAGTTTCAGCTTCTGAACACTGCACTGACTGTTTCTTCATGAAGCTGGTTTACATTTTATTTTCATGAAATGATCATAAATTGACCAATCAAAACTTACAAAAAGAAAACTCTATTGAAGATTTTACTTACATAAAGGAAGTACCTTTAAAACACAATATAGTTCATGGTACTTTCTATAAAGCATTTGTGTGTGTGTGTGTGTGTGTGTGTGTTGTGTGTGTGTATATATGATCCTGTCTGCTCACTTTTGGTAGGATGAATTCACTGACTGCAATTCTTAAATCTGACAGTATTATTATTTGCTAAATAATACAGTATATTATTTGCTAAAACAACAACTTACCCTTCAAAGGGTGTACCCATTTACATCACAGCCCATGGCAACAGTTTTCATTGACCATTTGGTTTTTGTCAGATGTCTTGTTTTCACTTCACTTTATTTTTATATATAGTTTCCAAATTACAAAGTCATTTTCCTCTTTGGTATCATAGTTTCTCTCTCTCTCTCTCTCTCTCTCTCTCTCTCTCTCTCTCTCTCTCTC
>LOEQ01001736.1:341452-352037 GCA_001685075.1 Bramus lutescens
GAAGTGGGGAGAGAGGCAGAAGCGAAGCTGCCTCTCCAAGAAGAAGATGGAAAAAGCAGGGTTTTTTGTTTTTGTTTTTGACTTGGAGGAGTTGTAGATTCATGTTAGTGCCACAGTTTAAATTCATACACACAGTTTTCATCTGTGAACTATAACATGCCATTGCCAGCAGTTAGGATATCAGGTGTGTTCCATGTTTGCATAGTCAAATATCAGGAACAGAGTAATTAGAAGTCATGGTGAGCTCCTTGTTCTTTCTGTATCTGGGCCTCAGATGGAATACTGCTCTGAGATTTTGCCCACAAGGAATAATATCAATGCCACTTGATTTCATCACATCATCTGACTCAACTCCGCATCTCTTTACATCTCATGTAGTGCTCATGCACACACATACTGCATATATACATACTACTACTGCCACACACACACACACACCAGGAATATCAGACACCACATATATCACACAATACTTTTGAATGAAAGATAAGATTGTTACGGCATATCCTTTAAAAAAAACCTGGAAAATATCATTCCTTCCCAGATATTTGTGTGTCATTTTTCTCTGAAAAATTTGTGCTTGTGTATGAATTGCATGATAAATGAATGTAGCTCAGTAGTAAATTATGGAATCATAGGAAATACAGATAACAAAACAAAAAAGCTGAATATTGGAGAATATTATTATTATTTAATGTCTTGGGTCTGGGTTATAAAGTTCTCTTGAATTTGTAGCATGTGACTCCCTTACCCTTGGCCTTACCTCTAAAAAGTCCACTGAGATCTGAGAAAGCGCCTTCCAAGGCCTCCAGTCTATGGGAATGGCTTTTAAAGTCTCCCTGCAACCACAGCTTCTTCTAAACATGCACAGAAGGGACAGATTTTTACCAAACAACCAAAAAACGTTAGAAGTGAACATATTAATGGGCTAGAGATATGGCTCAGTGCTTCAGAGCATACTGTTCTTTCAGAGGACCATGTTCAATTCCCAGTACTCACCCAGGTAGATAATAGCCACTTGCAATTCCAGCTCCAGGGCACCTGGTGTCTTTGGCTTCCTCAGGCACCAGCCTTTTAATATTAACTTTTAAGACCTGGATTAACCCCCTATTGCTTTTTCTGTCCCATATGGGTTGCAGGGTGCCCATCAGGCAGATGGAAGGACCAAAGGGACATAGCTTGTCCACTATTAAAACTGGTGACACAGTGTCTATATGGAGGAACATTAGGGATCCACTGACTGCTCAGGTACCTGGTGTGGGAGTAAGCCACAATGCCGGCAGTGTCGAAGCATGTGAAAACTGTCTCACAGGAAGAGCTGGAAGTTGCATCTGTACCTCTTGCATGTGTTGGGGACATGGATAGTATAGTGTTTCCTGATTCCTGAAGAAGAATGATATGCAGTTAATGCTCACAGTGAAATGAGACCAAATGATGAATGAAAGTGGTTTATGTACAAATACCTTTTTGTGTATCTGCTTTGAAATAGCCACTCTTGTTCTTTGGTCAGTCCACTTTTATGAATAAAGGCAGTTTATTAATATCTTCACCCTAAAGTAAATAAATACCTTTGCTTTCAAGCTCCGTATTAATAAATGTAGAATGGAGATTTGACTTTTAAGTAAATTTTTTAATGGTAAATAATCATAATATTGAAAATAATGAACATTGATCATATGTTTGTTTTTAAAGACACCTGCATCCTGTAAATTTAATTAAAACAAGTAGAAAATTACTTTTAACATGGTGCTTCCTGAACCATATACTGTCATCGGGTGACCTTGTTGCTTGGTATGGGCTTAGCTGTACAAAAAAGAAATAGGAACTCTGAAAAAGGAAGAAGCTGTTCGGATTAAGTCCAACACAGAAACTGTAAAATCCTGCATATAGTTATCTAATCAGTATAGAAGCTACCTAAGTCCACCCTGGCAAGAAAAGACATTGCATGATTCATATATTGCATTTCCATGGTAAATGTAACAGTGTTACAGTAAACAGGCTTGGAAATGAGTGGTGAACACTGTGTCATGTCTTGGGCAACATGGTATTAGATTCTTGTGACTTCTCTTCCAAAGTCTGGTTAGCACTTAACTAAGCTTCATTATAGTTTTAGATTATTTTTATTTAATACACCTGGATGTTTTGCCTACACGTATTCTGTACACCACATGCATGCCTACAACCCACAGAGGTCAGATACCCTGAAACTGGATTTACAGATGGTTGTGAGCCATCATGTGGGTCCTTGGAATCAAACCCAGGTTTGATTTCTACAAAGATAAGAACTCTTAATAAGTAAAACCACTGAGCCCCATGAAGCTTATTATAACGCCCAGGATCTAAAAAGGTAACTCTTAGGTTGATTCCTTATACAGATAGGTACAATCTTAAGCAAAACTTATTTAGTGTTTGTAGTATTGAGGTACAGAAAGTACATAATTTCCTCTTGTCCACAGTATAAAATATGTGCTATGGGGTGGGATGGATGTGGAGCTATGCAGGCAGAGGTCTCACTGTCTGGATGCTTTCTGTCTTAGAAACAGAACAGGTGTAGTGTATGCCTTGGCTAGAACAGAAAAGGAGGGCTCAGTTGTCAAGCTTAGGGACCTGCTTTCCATTCCCAGGACTTAACATGGTGCAGGGAGAGAACTAACTTCCTTAAGTTACCCTTCGACCTCTGTATGTGTGTTAGTGCTGTGTTTGATAATTAGGCAGGGTTGACCTCTTAAGACATGGGAGACCCATGTCAATGGAGTCTTATTCACTTTGAAGAGGGCTAAGGCTTGCCCAAGGAGAACAAGTATAATCTTCAAACCAGTGAAGGAGTAGAGAGAGAGGGAGAGAAAGAGAGGTGTGTGTGGGGTGCGATAGGCGGCACTCTGACTTGGCTGTTTGTTGTCTGTTGTGTGTTGAATGGGTCAGCAGTACTTGGACTTGGTCAAGGGCTGTCTGTTTAGTGATTCTGACAGTCATGTTTACGTTAAAAGTGAGTCCTCCATGGGTTGGAGTAGCTTTTCCTCAGACTACTCAAATTCGTGGGTGGCCTGATGGTCACACACTGCAATACTCTGTGTCCATGCCTCAATAGGCAGTTCTGTCTGTTTCCTACAGGGGTCCCCAGAAGTCTTGCTCTGTGGATTTTTTTTTTCCTTTTGGTTTTTGAGACACAAGTCTTCCTGGATAGTTCGGGCTGCCCTTCTGGAACTCTCTTTGTAGATTAGGTTTGCCTTGAACTCACAAAGATCTGTGTCTGCCTCCCAAGTGCTGGGGTTAAAAGGCATATGCCATCACACACAGCTTCTGTGGGTTTCTTTTATGAAATAGTAAACCTGAAATATACCTGATAATGAAAGAAAGCCTACAAGCCCCTCAGTTGTATAAACATCTGCAGTCCACATCTTATTCTCATACATACCTGGGAGAGGTTCTGTTTCCATGGAGAAGCCCTTCTTTTGTAGAGGGAGATTCCATCACACTCTGGGTCCAGACACAGCTCTGAGCTCAGAACCAGCAGGACTAAATGTGTGCAACAAAAGGCTTGAGAGCAGCTTCAGTATCTACAATAGAATCCTTGTTTGTCATCAGAAAAGAGGGCTAGGTTTCATGAACTCCTCAAGCTGATCTGATTTGTCTGTGAAATTCCTTTGGGTCAGCCCCATAGGACTGAGGACACTAAAGCTGCAGCTTTAGTAGCTAAAATGAACCCACAAATGCTTAAAATATAACCAACCAAATTTTGATGTACACCATGAGAGGACAACACTTTCTTTTATGAGCAGCAGACCAAAACTGTGTAAGGATTGAAAAAACAGACTCAGGGGGACTGTGACATAACCTTCAAAAGGAGCTGTTGAAGTTTCACCACTTTACATTTAGTAGGGCAGCAAAAGGTGAAATTTCAAATGCTGTCCCAGTCTGTGCCTGTAGTTTTTTTTTTTTTAATGTCCTTGGGCAGTGGGTCATACTGAGGACAGCATATAGACTGTGAACACCTAAGTCTCATCCTTCAACCAGCTCAATCAGAACCCCAGGAGTGGCTTATAGACATTGGCAGTTTTCATTTAAGGAAAGATTTTTGTTCGAAAGGCACACACAGGTCCCTGTGTGGCATCTGAGGACCATATGGGACATGTTTCAGCATAGCTGGCTCTTGTCCCTTCCCATCCTCTGTCACAGGAGAGTTTACTTGTTCTAGAACTTCATATAAATGGGCAATGGCATTATTTCTAAAGCTTCTAGTTGGTTTTCATGTGATAGACTACAATGGATTGTCTAAACCTGAGGAGATCTTCTCAGGCAAGGATAAGAGTTTCTTGGTGTAATGTATGAAGGTTATATTTGAAAGTAAGCCACTTAGCTGTTTGCTGTGACACCCTTGTAGAATAGTCACTTTTCTAGACTTATTAGATCTACACTTCAAATTGCACTTAAATACTCCAGGCATCTGAGTATTTAAAACAGATTTATAAAGTGTAAGAACTAGTTGTCACCCTCTGTACTACTATGTATTCCAATAAAGCTCCAGACTCACTCTTACCCCAGATAATGTGTGTATGGCTATACAGATCAGTGGCCTCGGTCATACAGATAAAGCCAGAAAAAACTGAACTCAGATTCTGTTTAAGCTAGGTGATGATGGGAGTGAGTGGGAGAACGAGTTCCCTGAACCTCAGTGTGATTTCCATGCTGTTCCAAAGTGTTTTAAAGACAGAAGAATCTAGTGGAGATATTTTAGCTGTATTGATATTTCAGTTCCATCTGACTTTTGCACATAGGTAGACATTGTATTCTTTTCTTTTGTGCAGCACTGGCATCAAAAGAGCTTAGGTTCAAGCCAACAAAGTGAAGCATACCATTAGTTTATGTTTAGAGCATAGTTGAAAGAGCCAAGGCCACTGTCGCCAGCCAGGTGGCTGCAGACAACCCAACTGGGCTTGAGGAACTCAAGGAAGGTTCAGAGAGGACAGGCATTTGATTGGTGCAGGGCTAGGTTCAGTGTTTAGTGTGTTTTAGTACTACGTGAAGGGTTGATTGTGTATTTCCTTGAAATGAGTTACCGACCTATAGACTGTATAACCTGGTCAATAGCATTTCAAGATTTCTGTCTGCTATCTGTTGTATTGTAGATGACTGTATGAACATTTCTCATTTGAGTTCAGATGTGTCCACAGTGCGTAGAGCAGACCTGACAGGGCACCTGGATAGGAGCATGCATTTCTATGCTCCCTTCTTTTTAACGAGTAGACTTGTTTTCCTGCATGCTGGGAGAAAAGCACTTGTCTCACCCTCCTCACCCCCGTATCTAACCACTTACCGTCTGTTTGTGTTAGATGATGGTACTGGCCTTAGGGCTGAGAGGGGAAATGTGGAGTGTGCCTTCACTTTGCCAAAGAGTCCAGGTGAGAAATGCAAACGGAAGGCAAGCTAGGTCTTAAGTGGTAAATGTGTCGAGCAAAGGATGACACAGGCCTATAATACCAGCACTCAGCCAGTTGAGTTCACTGCCAGGCTAGTACATAGCAAGTTCCAGGCCAACCTTGTCTATATAATGAGGCCCTATTTCAATAAATGAAAGAATTATCTGAGACTGTTTCTAGATAGTAAATTGTCAACTTTTTGCTAGATATTTTAATATGCATATGTAATGAATCTGGAAATGTTTTCCTCTCCATGCTTAGCCTATCAAAATGACTTTCTCTGTGTGATTAACTTCCTGTGTGTATAGAAATGATATCAACTGTGAAAATCATGTGACTGAAAAGTTGTGACATCCATTAAAACTAGGGCTAGCCCCATTCATCTCTCTGCAGTGTGATGTAACAATGCCATCTTTGGCCGGGCATGTGCCTTTGTTCTGACAGAGGGACATTTGTCCTAGTTTCTTGAATGTCTAGAAATGACATGAAATGTGAAATCTGGTTTTCTTGAGAGATGAATCAAAAAATCTAATCAGTAATAATTTCCATTTCCACTAATCTGGCATATTGCATGAAAAGCAGATAGGTTAGTGTACCCTCCATGCACAGGTTAAAGTTTTAACAAAACATGATATATTGAAATTGTCTGTTTGGTACTATCAACTTAGAGTGTTTCTTAAAAGACTTTAACCACTGGTCTTTAGTAAACTTAGAAATTCTCTGTTACATATATTGTATCCCCCTTTCAGAAAATGCTTTGAAGTTTTAAAATATCAAAATCAGATAAAATTTTCATTTTTTAGGCAATATGTCAAATACAACATATTTCCCAATTTCCTTCTTACTGAGAGAAATATTACTTACGTTTTGCAAATACCACAGACTTTATCTAACAAAGTATTTGCTCTTGTCCATTTTACTTTTCTGCTTTTTAAATATGGACACATGAATGATAGACTTGTTTGGCCTCTTCTTTCTTCCCCAGAGCATTAAGAAGAAGCATTCAAACAAGCAGGAGATGGGCACCTACCTGAGGTTCATTGTCTCCCGCATGAAGGAAAGGGTGAGTGCTGCTGGGTCCCCAACATCTTGCCAGGCTTGCTTTCTCTCCCACTGTGGCTCTCAGGTTCTGCGGGCATATTTGGCTATGGTCTACTTTTGTCTTAAGGTCTAGTTTGGTCTGCTGTCCAGACTGGACTTGAATTTGTGAACCTCTTGCCTCAGCCTCCTGAGTGCTGGAATTATAGTCCTGTACTACCAAATTTGGTTGCTGTTTTATTCATTTTCTAAAACAAATGTTTTTGTATTGGACTGGACTTTGTCTTTGTTTTGTTTGATATAAGCATTGAATTGACTACATTCAATTAAGACACAATTTAAAAGTTAATCTATCAAATGAACATTTGCATTGGCTATTGCTATTTTAAATGAAGTGGCATTTCTCAAATAGCTGTCTGTCAAACCTTGAAGAATGCACATTACATTAACTAGACATTCTCCATTAATTATGATTGAAGTTTTATAAGATTATAAAATATGTTGAGCTTCAGGAATTGATGTTTTACATGTCCCTTTATGTATTTAACAACCCTTTAGGCTATAGACCTTAATAAAAAGGGAAAGGACAGTAAGCATCCGATGTACCGGAGGCTGGTCCATTCAGCTGTTGATGTCCCTACCATACAAGAGGTAACTTGGCTCCTTTTATCTCCACTTCATGTGTCTTTAACTACCAAGTTAGCGGGGAAGTAGCATGCACAGTGGTGGTGGCCGTGGTTTCATGGTATTTTGTGCATTCGTGCCTTTAACTGTCATACAGTCTAATGCAAATTTTAAAAGACATGACTTTTAACCACTTACAGCTAGATTCTTGATATTTGTTGATTACAGGAAGTGGGGCAGCTTGACATTTTGTATGTAAAGTACTGATTTCTAACATGAGTTTCTATTTTAGCAGTGTGCTTGCGAGTTTTAGGTAAAACTTAGGGTGTAGACTAGATTTAGTGTCTTGGGAAATCATAAAAGGAACAAAATTAGGGTTAAATCTAAAAGGAGTAATTCTAGTATATATATTCCATAAGTATATTTTAGTAATTTTTGAGAATTGCAAACAGTGAGTTTTGACCACCTTCTACCCAAACTCCTCACAGATTCAAGCCCTCTTTCTATCTATCTACCCAACTTTATATCCTTTTTTTAAAACCCAATTTAAGTCCAATTTGTGCTGCCCAGATATCTCAGGTTTTGGTCTTGTCTTTGTGCTACATTATAAGGCATGAGGATCTAAAGAAACACCCCCCCCNCACACACACACCCAGTGCTTGGGCTCCTCTAGTCTCTTCCAGACAAAACCTTCTAGATCCACTGCCATCATTCTTCCCTGAGGGCTTCTAGATCCTGTCAGCTCCCTGTAAAATGGGTTGATGCTAGTTGGGATAATGCTTTGACCTTGAATAATATGAGCAGAAGTCCTGAAAGGAGAGTTAACAGAAAGACAAGATTTTTATGATATTACCAGTTTAAAATCCAAAATATGAGTCATGGTTCAGAACAGAACTCAACAGGAAGTGCTTTGGGGGCTACTGTAAGGAGATACTTAAGTCTGGGCAAAGCCTTGTAACAGGTTCAGTGCCTGGTGTACCCCAGCCCTACAGAGGCAGGAATGCAGGGAGGGAAGTCAGGCATCAAAGCTTGAACATAATTTCCTGTAGAGTATGTAGGTAATGACCTAGGAGAAGAGGGAATTTTCATTGAAGGAATGGCAGTTGAACTAGAACTATGCAAGAAAGAAGCCGCATGAGCAGGGATAAAGTACATGGGAGGGGCATGGGCTGTGAGCATTCATTTGCAGCCTTGGCCTTGCTAATCATCTTTCTACCAAAATTACTGGGACTCGGAAGTGCTCTCCTGCTATTCCCAGATAGCTTAGCTATATACACAGTACTTGAAAAAGTTTGAGCTCCTTCCTGCAAGGGAGAAAAATGCTCTGAAAATTATTCTCTTACCCTCTTTGGCCACCAACAGCAGAGCTACAGAGTGTACTTTGAGGGAGTCTTTTTTTGTGTCTCATCAATGTAGAGAAAGCTGTGCGTTGCCTTGGTCTACAGAGGAACTCCCAAAGCTCCACTGCAAACTAGTGCCTGTGCCTTTCTTTGAGCAGTGTCCTCAACCTGTGGGTTGTGGATCAGATATTTACATTATGATTCATAACAGTAGCAAAATCACAGTTAAGAAGTAGCCATGAAATAATCTTATGGTTGGGGGTCAACACAGCATAAGGAACTGTATAAAAAGGTCATAGCATTAGGAAGGTTGAGAGCCACTGTCTTAGAGGTTTGGTGACTATTGACTATTGTGGAGGCTAACAGCTCCTTTTTCTGGTCTTCATCCAGCTGTTAGAAGTATGGCAGGCATGTGTGGTCCTGCTCTCATCTGAGCATTTTCTGACGAAGCTCAGCAGCAGCTGCTGCAGATGAGGTGTGGCAGCAGTGAAGGCCATTGTGGGGGTTAACACAGTGGGCACAGTACTATTTGTGGCACTGTCACTTATGTTGGGGGCAACAGCAGGAGTCCTGATGTCAACTGGACAGATTCTGTTCTGTCCTCTTCTCAAGTCCTGTCACTCACAACACATTTGTCCTTCTGTCTTTTACCTCCACAGAAAGTGAATGAGGGAAAATACCGGAGTTATGAGGAATTCAAAGCTGATGCACAGCTGCTTCTCCACAACACAGTGATTTTCTATGGAGGTTCAATCCTTTTTCTCTTTTGTGTACAGTCTCGAAAATGCTAAATTCCATGTTGAGAATATCTGTCATGGTTCCTTGTAATTCATGCATGAGTAATGATGTTGGAATTTAAACTGATGGCTGCTTGCTGGTGTTGCTTACAGAGGTGATGACCAGTGGTGTGGAAAAAACATTCTTTCACTTTTTTAAAAATGGTGCTGAGGATGAGGGACTAGCCCAGGGCCTCATGTATGCTAATTAAGCACTCTACCTCTGAGCTACATCTTCAGTGAAATGTATTCTTTACATTCACTTGCTTTATCTTAGCTAAGAGGTTTCTCCAGGCATTTCATTAATTCTGACACTTTCCCACTAAGATCTCATTCTTAAAGTCAAGAGGTCATTCTCTCTACCTAGAGAATTAGTGGTTGTGTTAAATGTAAAACTGAAAGTTTCCTGTAGGATTTATTTTGTCTCTTGAACATGACATAAAATGTGTTTTGATGAATGTGTCTCCATTTGGTAAACTGAAATGACAATAGGGTCACTTGACTTGATGGTGGCAGTTTCTAGAATATTGATGATAAGTTGTGTTTATCTTCAATTACAGCAGACAGTGAGCAAGCGGACATTGCGAGGATGTTATATAAAGACACGTGTCATGAGGTACTTACCATTCATACCTAATAATTAAACTTCTTTTAGTCTAAATTTAGTTAAGGCTTCTGTCCTTCCTTGCTACATTTGAATTATGGCATCTCCTTTGAGTTTAATTTGATTTTCATGTTTGCCTACATGGAAAGTAAGCAAACAAAATATTTCTGTAACAGGTGACTAAGGATACCGCGGCAGATTTAACTAGTAACTTTCAAGCACTGCTCGTTGCTGATGTGAGTGTTGGTGAGCTGTGCGATGTGAACAAATTGCACTCTGCAGCCAGAGTCACAACTTGGATTGAGGGGTCACATGTGCCTTCTATTAGATCCAGTTGAGGCAGAGAACAAAGTTCATATGTATACAGTAAATGAATCACCTGCAAATACTAGTTTTGTAAAACTTCTCATATAAGAAGTGTGATTTCTTCAGTTCATTTCAAATTTGATTTTTCCTTTTTAGTTATTAAGCAATTTTTTATTGAATGTCTACAGTGTGCCAGACAGTGTGTTAGAAGGAATGAAATGGTGATGTAGGTATAGACTCCAGTGTATAGAAAGCTGTCTTCTGAAGAGAGGTTGCCAACAGGAAATAACGCAAGTGGCCTTTATAGTGATGAAGAAAACAGTGTGCAAGTGAGGAATGGCAGTGGGCACAGTAAGGGAAGGGGTACTGTCACCCTTGCATGTCTTCCACAGTCATGGCAGGACCTTCTGTCATCCTAGAGGATTTTAAGTGTACTGGGTTAAGTCAGGACCTGACTGAGAGCTGCCTGTCAGTCCCACG
>LOEQ01001736.1:352053-366922 GCA_001685075.1 Bramus lutescens
TGCTGTGTGGCTCAGACCATTGCTTTGCTTTTCAGCTGGATGAGCTGCAGCTTTGCAAGAACTGCTTCTATCTATCAAACGCACGGCCTGACAACTGGTTCTGCTATCCTTGCGTATGTGGAATTTTGTCATTTTCATTGATAAGAGTACTGTTTGGATCACAGTTACTTCCTGTTTACTTAGAGATGATAATACCTGTGAAATACATTTCTTTACATCATAGTACCTGTGGCCTTAATAAATACTTACAAATGAAACATGAGAAAATAACGATAGTTGCTTTTCAGTTCTGAATTTCAAATGGAGTTCTTAGTAAGACCATACATGGAGTCTTTTGATAGACAGGAGAATGAGTCTTTGCTTTTCCTCTCATTTTCAACAAGAGACCCATGGCTTTGCTATGTCTGTAGCTCCATCATCTCCTCTGAAATGGAAAAAAGCCTCTGGCTATTTGAGGGTATCCCATGACACTGACATTGGGTGGACTTAGGAGGCCTCATAATCAGAAAATATGTGTGGGGCCTCAAACTCTTCTCTCCTAACAAATACCCAGGTTATGCTGGGTGCAGAAGCAAAGTCAGGGCACTCTGTTTAATACTATCATGCACAGGGCCCTTGACTTTAGAGGCAACTTTATTCCAGTTCCTGTTTCATCTGGCAAATAGTCCACAATTCCACTTTTTCTTAAGCTTATTAATTGTTTATATTGATGGCAAAAGGAAAACAAAACACTTATATGTGTTTCAGAGTTAAAAGGAAATATCCAAATGGATTGTGTCTTTCTTAATCCACGCTTCTCTATTTTAAAAGTCATTCAATATTAAAAGAAATAACATTTCATTTTCAGATACCTAATCATGAGCTGGTTTGGGCTAAAATGAAAGGTTTTGGGTTTTGGCCAGCCAAAGTCATGCAGAAAGAAGACAATCAAGTTGATGTCCGCTTCTTTGGCCACCACCACCAGAGGTAATTCTCAAACTCATGTAATAGCAAGAGCTGCGCTTATGCATGTGTACTGACTGCTGTTAGAGACTGGGTGCTGTGTTTATTTCAAATTCAGCATATGCCTGTAGCTGGTCATAATTTATGCAAGTTTTCCAATATTACTGAAAACAGTGGAATACTTGGTCCTCAGGTGTAAACACACTTGTGCTGAGATTGAACCCATCATGTAGGGTGTGGATCCACAGACAGGCACATCTATCCCACACTGTAAAGATGTGTGGCATTTGTGTCTCCTCTGTGGCCCTATTAATAGGCAAAAATAATTAACTTGGGATTAGAGCATCAGTCTAAGAATGTGGACAAGCACAGTAAGTGTAGAGGAGAGGGACCAATTACAAAGCATCATTTTTACTCCTGGGCTTCAAAACTTATATATGTAGAATATATAAAGTCTATATATTCTAAAAAAAAAGAAGCTGACTATACAATTACTTCATATATTTCATAGAAAGATACCAACCATAGAATGGCACACTTATTATACTGTTCTCAGTGTGAGTTAAGGCCCCAATGACATTGAACATTAAAAATTAGGATATAACAGTATTGTCATAAAGTGTTGTCAGCGTTAGTTTGGCTTGGAAAACTTTTGAGAAGTATTGTTGGACTCAGGTTAATGAGTCCAGTGATAAAGCCAGAAAAGTTTCTCTAACACAGATATTAAAGGAATGAGAATCATGCTAAAAGTCAGCTGTGCATGTGCTCTGAACATCTCCTTAGATCATAGTGTCTGGGGCATAGGGCAGTATTGTATGAGAAGCTTCAAAGCAAAGGACTGTATTTTTCTCTCCTGGGTTATAGTTTGTCTTATATCCTGTGAGTACTTTAAATGTCTGTTTTCTCATTCGTATAGACACACCTAGCAGACACTGTTATGTTAAGAAAAACTAATGACACAATGTACAAAGTTAATACATTTTAGCTTTTGATGAATAAATGGGTAAGTTTTAGCACGAAAGGCTTCTTGCATCGTATCTAGTTAGTTTCATGTTCTCACAAGAGGGCACTGTCCACATGCCAGTAGGGTAAGTCAATGTCTGTTAATGTTTGTCCAAGTCTCTGCACCAACTCTGTCATCCAGATACACTAGCCAGGCTCTCTGAGCTTTGGGAAAGTTGTGACCTCACTCCTCGTGCATGCTTGATACAGACATAAGCATAGCTAGCACCTAGCTGGTAGTGGCAATATTCAAAGTGATGATTATAAAGCTAATATAGGGAGAGTAGGGGAGGAGAATGGTTCTGAACTTCCAGATAGATAGGTCTCTCTGCTATTCCATCATGTAATGCAGAATTATTGATCTGGATAGAATATGACATGAATGATTGCTTAGGGGACACAATAAAAATTCTATTTTATTAGAGTATTTTATGTATTGAAAATAAAGAGATTATAATCACGAATTAAGCGCTAAAAAGCTATGGCTTGTGAGGAGGTACTAGTTGTTAGTTTTGAGAAATGAGTTTTGATAGTGTATTACACATAGGAGGGCAGAGAAATTAAGCAAATAATTTTGGACTCACTCCACTTAGACTTAGGCTGACTTAGCATGCAGGAGAGGCCAGCTGTTGCCTGCGTATAGATCTGCAGCAGTAGGTCTGTCTAGGATCTGCCAGGTGGCCAGTTGTTTTGGAACACTCAGCTTCTTTAAGGCAGCCAGACCTTTTGATGGAGCCAGCAAAAAAAGACATTGGATAGATAAGTAGTAAGTCACAGAATCAGTTCATCCATCTTCACTTTATTAAACTAGCCTTAATTGTAGAATGTCTTTACTTCTTATTGTTTTTTTTTTTAATAGCTCAGAGTACTCAGTGTTAATTTAAACTGACACCTACGCATGGAAATGTTTTAAATTCTGTTAAGAATGTAAGGGAAGGGGCATTTATTCTGGTAGGTGATCAGCCCACTCTTTCTGCACACCTTGCCACAGGATCCTCAATGAAGCAGCAGACTTTTACATTTTTGCTGACTGTCCCTGTGCAACAGGAGCACATGACTTCCATGTTCTACATCACCTTTACCCTTGTCACCTCTTATCTTTAGCCTAGTCATAAATGCAGAGATGCTATGTATCAGGAACATACATCACATGCTTTCAGGTACCAGTCAGTGTATATGTATGCACTCATGTACTGGCACACACGCACACGCACAGGCACACGCACACACGCACGCACACACACACACTCCTGTTCGTTACTTTCAAATCTCTGGTACATGTTGTAACTCAGAGACACTTCTGAGGGCTTGCATTGTGCTAAAGAATAAAGACCCAGCTTCATATGTTAATTTGGTTTGTCTAAAGCACAGGGGCATAGCACAAATGTAATTTAGTTAATACTTAGTTAATATCCTCATTGTATATAGATACACACACATACACATATATAAAGAAAAATTATGTGCATTTTGAAATGGTTCCATAATGCTGATCAGCATGCAACTGGATGGGTCCTGCTAGCTTACATCATCCAAAACAATAGATATATTTTTAAAAAGACTGATGAATGTCTCTATGAACAATGGTGAGCTGAGGTGACTAAAGAGAGTGAGCAAGTCACTGTGTCCTGGGAACTGGCTGCTCACTTCCTGTCTTTTGGCTAAGAGTTTGTTAAGCCTGAGTGTCAGCCTTTGTCAAGTTGTTGCAGATATTCTTTACTGTAGGCAGAGTCCACACCATGCTCTGAACCCTTTCCACCACTGTTTCTAACGCCATCTCCCAATACTTTCCATAGGGCCTGGATTCCTTCTGAAAACATTCAGGATATCACGGTCAATGTTCACCGACTGCATGTGAAGCGCAGTATGGGCTGGAAAAAGGCCTGTGATGAGCTGGAACTACACCAGCGGTTCCTCCGTGAAGGCAGGTTCTGGAAGTCTAAGAATGAGGACCGAGGTGAGGAAGAGGCAGAGTCCAGTATCTCGTCCACCAGTAACGAACAGGTGAGTGATGTCTCGGTAAGAAGGTCCTGATGATTCTGCATTTTCAGTGCAGAAACCTCCGTATACATGCCTCACTGTCATGAACAGGTTTTGACATCTTCTTTCCCTTTCTTACAAACATCTGTAAAGTGCTCTGCACAAGTAAGCACCCCAGTGCAAAGATGTGAGTGGGTAGAAGCGACTTGGAGCCTGACCCAGCCGGTGGGAGGAGAGTAAGTGCGCTGCTCGGCTCTGCAGGTCCACAGGCTCTTCCATCACCAACCCACAGCAATAACGAAGCAAGTGGCTGCTGAGTGGATGGAAGGACTCCCTTCTATCTGCGGGTCCACTACAAGTATTCTCAGCACAGAGGTATTTCCTAGTGTGCCGAATAATGAGATACTACTTTTATAATGCCCACAGCTGAAGGTCACTCAAGAACCAAGAGCAAAGAAAGGACGACGTAATCAGAGTGTGGAGCCCAAAAAGGAAGTAAGTTGCCCACCTCACAGTGTCCAGGTGGCAATCGAGAGAGGAAAGAGTCTGAAAGTACGGTCAAGACAGTCAAGTAATGTCCGTCAAGTTAAGGCCCAGTCTCCCGACTCGTGTCGTTGTGGACTGCTGCTCGACCAGCACACGAGTGCACAGTCTCCATCCCCAGTAAGCAGCCGTGGAGCGAGCAGGGTGCTGCTGCGTTTCCTGAGAACCTGGTGTTTTTCATGGCAGTATGTACAACAGAGCGGTTATCTGATGAGCCAGTCATGCCAGCACTTGAAAACAAGGAGACAATGGTCAAGCTCTCTTTTTGTATGATCTGAGCATGTTTTAAAATTGTAAATCTGGGTACATGCCAGACACATTCAGTGAGGTGTGATTTAGGACTCTAGCAAATCTATTGATAGTTGATAATGATTTTATATTTTGTAAACCAAAAACTTTATTTTAAAAGTAAGATCCATTGTGTTAATATATAGTGAAATTATAAATGAAATTTTTTTTAGAATCTTCTTACACTATTAATTGTTTAACTTTTCATATACTGGTTGTGTTTGGAGAGGATGTATTTAATTGTGAAAAAATATAACAAGATACCATCCTTGCTTGTTAACAGCATTCATATGTGTGTGTGTATGTGTGTATGCACACACATGCATGTGTGCACACACAAACACTGAATTTTTCTCTTACCTGAGTTTGGGTGAGTTACAATGTCCTGTTTTGCTTCTAAACACTTTAGGAACCAGAGCCAGAAACGGAAGCAGTAAGTTCCAGCCAGGAAATCCCCACCATGCCTCAGCCAATTGAGAAGGTGTCAGTGTCAACCCAGACCAAGAAGTTAAGTGCCTCTTCTCCAAGAATGCTGCATCGAAGCACCCAGACGACTAGTGATGGCGTCTGTCAGAGCATGTGCCATGACAAATACACCAAAATTTTTAATGACTTTAAAGACAGGATGAAGTCGGACCACAAGCGTGAGACCGAAAGAGTGGTCCGAGAGGCGCTGGAAAAGGTGGGGCTGTGCACAGCTTGGGGGCAGGAGCGGCTGAGCCAGTATCCCTGTTCTGTTCTAATTAGTAATGCTTTCTTGCTAACATCTTTTGTGTGTACTGAAGTAGTGGGGACAGAGCCTGAGCTCAGCAGTAAGGCTTTGCTTACCTGTGTGTTCTGTCTATTGCTGTCTTCATTTCAGCTGCGTTCTGAAATGGAAGAAGAAAAAAGACAAGCGGTAAATAAAGCTGTAGCCAACGTGCAGGGTGAGATGGACAGAAAGTGTAAGCAGGTGAAGGAAAAGTGTAAGGAAGAATTTGTAGAGGAGATCAAGAAGCTAGCGACGCAGCACAAGCAGCTCATTTCTCAGACCAAGAAGAAGCAGTGGGTGAGTAGCACACTGTCCCCAGCGCTGCTGGGAAGGTGGACTGCTGTGGTGAGGTCAGCTCCAACAGAGAAGTGCAGTGCACACATACGGGGCCCTGAAGAGTAGTTGTGACTCCAGAGCATTCAGGGGATGTCCTCGAACCCCTCCTGAGCAGAGCTGACGTTGTTGTACACAAGTACAGTCATCTGCAGCTTTTCGAGCAGTGGAGACGACTTTAATCTGGAGATGTCTAATGGTCTTCAAACTGAAAAACTGCACGTGTATCCCAACAAGCGATGTCCCTATCTCAGACATTTCACATTACAATAGTTTACAGAAATTGCTTCCTTATGCTTACAGTAAGAGCGTGCCATTGCTGGGCAATCGCCCTTCCTTCAGCTTGACTGGAAGTGTCACTGAGTCCTGATCCCCTTGGGATAGAGGCTCCTGCACACAGAGCCCATAGCTCTGAGGGAACTACCTACTGGGAACAATTCTCCCTCATGCTCCTAATTTGGTTTCAATTTAAATAATATTCTATATAGCATTTCATGATAATTTTTCCTTTTACCCAGCTTCTATTATGAAGATTCTGTAAATACGTAAAATTTTCATAAAGTATGTGGTACAAAAAATTGTTATAAAGACTTAGCAAGAATGACAAGGGCATCCTGGCACATACGCAGAAGCCTGTATAGACAGCTCAGTGGGTAGAACTGATGGCTGAGGAGACGGGTAGACATAGGCAGGGGTTAAGGTGTGCTCCAGCAAGCTCCAGAAGGCCCAGACACCACATTGGTAATTCTGTCTTACATAGGACACTAGATTTATTGAAGACATGATTCTCTTCACCTTCCCAACAGCAATACGGCAGGAGTTGCCATTGTTGATGTAGCAAAATCACAAAACTCAAAATATTAATTTCAACAGAAAGTAAAAATAAATATGCAGTCAAGAAGAAAACTGGAAGGTTGAATTTTTAATTTTTTTGTTTTTGTTTTGGTTTTTTCAAGACAGGGTTTCTCTGTAGCTTTGGAACCTGTCCTGGAACTAGCTCTTGTAGACCAGGCTGGCCTCGAACTCACAGAGATCTGCCTGCCTCTGCACTCATAGACGAGTGTTCTGGACCCTCAGTGTGTCTGTCAGCCCATGTGCAGAGTACCACTCTATAGTCTTGTGGGTTATAAGCACAGCCTGGCTTTTCCTGCTCATCCTCTTGGCAGGCATCTACAGTGGTGCAGCTGCTAGCTCACCAGCCCTACTTAAGATTCAAGCATGAACATTCCCCTCCTTTCTTCTCCCATGGCTAATGGTCTAGCCTCAACACTAGGCACTTTTGGACCCAGCTGGCCTGTGTGGAAACTTTTAGTAGCAAGAGTGACTTTTCCCTGAAAGACAGAGCAAAGAAAGAGCTTCCTTCATAGATATGCAGTGGAGGGATGTGACGGGTGGGAGATCAGAACTGGTAAAGAATGTGAGGGAAGAGCAGCATTAGGGGATGAAACAGTTGATGCTGGAGTTAGTGGACTTGAGCTAGCCTATGGAGACACAGGTGGCTGTAGTATGAGGAAGATGCCTGAGCCCTCACTGTGGGTTCCTGTCCTTCCACATAAGATACGCCAATGCACATCACATACCTGTGGGCTAGCCTGAGCCAGAGAGCTTTGTAGGCACAGCTTTAGAAACTTAGCAGGCCCTGAGCTGTTGGCCCTGGTCTCATGTGTGCCTCCTGCCCTGCAGTGCTACAACTGTGAGGAGGAGGCCATGTACCACTGCTGCTGGAACACATCCTACTGCTCCATCAAGTGCCAACAGGAGCACTGGCACGCAGAGCACAAGCGCACCTGCCGCCGGAAGAGATGAGCCCGTCCGCCACCCTCACACGCAGCGGTTTTTGTTTCCAAGAAGCCAAAATTGTTTAGAATTTGCTTCCCATTTTGCACCAGCCTTTAAACACTTTTCGTGGTGAAATTTTGCACAGTAGTTTAAATCTTTTGTTAATGCTCCTCCGGCATTTTTCGGGGGCTGAAGTAACATCAATGGAAGGTATTACTCTAAATAAATTCTAATTGAAGATTTATTGCATTTTCAGCAAATTTTAAAACATTTTTAGGTTTTACAGAGATTTTAACCTTTAAACAACAGATCTTAAAACAACAACAGGTGAATACAAGTGAGTCTAACAAAGACAGAACAGAGCTGAATGTAAGAGCGGCAGACGCTTCAGAAGAAAACAGACTACCTGGCCGTGACCTGGCCACACGTGACCTTGCTGAGCTGGTTTGTGCAGCTTGCTCACTGTTCACAGGCATTGCCTGTGGCCGTGCTGGCGGCATGTGATTGAATATAGGGAACAGGGTTGACACAGCAGGGCTAGCCCTGCATATTTTTTCTTAAATATTTCCCAATTGTGTTTTCATTATTTCTTTTCAATATATAACTTTTATAACAAATTATTAGCTTTGATCTTGTAGTTTAAAATTGCAGGGAAACTGGGGTAATCTTTTACTGAGCTGGATCTTAGAGAAAAATGAATATTTAAATTTAAAGTTTGCACATTTCATCTTTGTCCTGACATGAGTGCTTGTAACAAAATCAACAGCAAAAACAAAAATCAAAAACCAAAAACTACCTGTACTCAGAACATGGAATACAGCTGAGGCATGGCGTTTCTTCACTGAACCCCCTCCCTCCCCAGGGCCACCCCAACCTTACTCCCTGTGTCTCCTCGAGTGTGAGTTAGTACTCAGAGAGAGAAAGCACTTACGTGTGACAGAAGCTGTTGTTTGTAGGGAGGGTCATTGCTACTAACGAGCTCCGTCACTGCACACAGTGACTAGTGCATGTTACTTTTCTTGTATTAAAGATGCCGTGATTTGTACAAAGTCTGTATTTTGCGGGATGTCTGGTTAAGAAACATTACCAGTAGGAATGGATCGATAGTTGAATAACATTTTTTATATATACATAGATATATAAAAGACAACCAGGAAAATTAAATTTCTTTAAAACTATCTCACAATTTGTTGTTTTTCCTCCAAGACCGATCATAGACCAAGCCAAATTCCTACTTTATCCTTTAGTTATTTTTTGAGGTTAGAGAAATAATTTGTAAATATTTATTTAGACCTTTGATATTTATTAAAGCAGTTACTCACAACAGACGTGAAAGAGTCAGGAGAAAAGCCTTTTAAAAAGTTTTCTCCGGTCCATCAGGGTCACTCTAAAGATGAAGGCTAAGGAGTCTTCTGTGAGCCTCCTCCAGCCAGCGCTGATGCTATTGCAGATGGTGGTAACACAAGTTAATTGACAAACTACTGCCCAACGGAGCACCACCAGTATCCCATCAACTCCACCAGGTTATGCAGTAACTGCAGTAACTTGGCACCACCGCTCCCTCCTCGCTGCCGCCTAACCATCATTGCTGCTGCGCTGCCCTAACCAAGGACACTTGACAGTCTTTGTTTTCAGGTTTTAAAACTTCGATCCACCCCTGTGAGAGCAAGTTATTGTGGGAATATTTTTGGTGTAAAATCATTCCAGAGTATGTACTATTTACCTGATAGCTGCATGAAAGTGAGGTTCCTGTTACTTTGGCTTCTTGTCTCTGTCGACGCGGCTGCACATTTCAAAGTTACTACAGCGTGAAACTGTGTGTTTAAAAAAAAAAAACAAAATTAAAAAAAGATTGTGGCCTGGTTTTGTAAAAGTTTTAGGTAAAATTACAATTGATTGTTTTAGGAATCATTAAAATTTTCTGCAATCATAAAGCTATATCAAGGTGTTGAGTTAAGCCACTCTGCACATTGTAAGTACCCATCGTGGCTGTCCAGTTCTATGATACATTCTGGCATTTTGTAAGCTGCTCTGACTAGCAATATATAGATTTCATTTACTGTGTTAACATTGGTTAATAAATGTATTTAAAAAAAAACAGCAATTCTTGTCCATAAGCTGCTTTAGTTCAGTGTTTTGTGGCAGACATAAACAGCTACACCTACAGGTCGGTCAAGAGCCATGGGTTGCTTGTAGGGACTATTAAACCAGTGTGGGCAACTGGAGCAATGACTCAGCACTTAAGAGCACTGGCTGCTCTTAAAGAAGACCAGAGTGTGATTCCCACATGGCAGCTCACAAGCATTTGTAGCTCCAGTTCTAGGGAACCCAATGTTCTCTTCAGATCTCTGTGGTCACCAGGCATACAAACGATTCACATACTATGAAGGTAATACACTCATACACATAAATATAAAGGAAGAAAATTAAATGTATTCTGTTCAGCTCTTCACCTCAATATTTACCTTGGGTCATTTCTCAGAAAGAGGATGAGGTCATGTACTCATACCAGCTCTTGAGAATGCTGAGCAGTCAGGGTCACCCTGTTCTCACTTGGGATGGCAGGTAGGTGCCATTTTACCAGTCTGGGGCTTTGACACCAATGTTAACCTGTCTGCATGTAGTTTTCTGTGTGGTCTTATCACTGACAACCTGTACTAGAATCACAGGTTGGATGATTTAGGTTTGAGCTTACTGTAGGATTCTGAAGCTTCCAACAGTCATCACAGAACATTCTAGTCACTTCATTTTTGTCTTTGTCTCTAAGCAAAAAGCTTACCTGTCCTAAAAAACACACAACTCAAACTTCAGACGCCTAATTCTAGACCTTAAGCATAACAACTGTGCTCAGAAAGATTTTCAACTAAGAAATACTTTAACAGGTATGAGCCCATGAGAGTGCAGACTAAGTGACAGTCTCACTGCAGCCAGCCAGGCCAGAGTTGAGGCAGTGATGTGTGCTAGGAGGCTTGCACCTTCCCAGGCTGAAACAAAAACCTGCAATAGACACTGCATGGAGGTGCCTTTATCCTAACACATTAGAAGAAAGCTTTTTAATTAGTCTAGCAACCAGTATCCCTGGTCTGGCCATGCAAGACCAGACAGTATAGACAGGTCAATTCAAAGTGATTTACTAATGTACTTAGATGTGCTTAACTGGTGAGTCACAGAGCTCGGTGTCAAGCTCAGGTTGGTTTGATTGCAAAGTCCATTTTTTAACCATCTGCTGTGCCAAACTCTGGTAGAAAAACTTAATGCCCTTCTGACAGTTGTCAGCAAGCTCAGCATCCCGAGTCATATTTGTCATCTTCACTGCACCCACACATTGTTCTCCCAATCCAGAGCCACTATGCCCCTCACTGAGAGGGCACAGTAAGCAGTTCTACCCGTGTCTTTGTCTGTAGTATCCAGTTTAGAGGTGCACAGACCTGATGTCAGGAGGCCTGGATTAGTGTGCACTACAAGGTCCCACTTCAGCACAGGCATCATTAACAAGTTACCAAGTGGTGCCACTCTGAGGACCACAGCTGTATTACCAGGAAAATAAAAGTGATGGGTCCATATACCAATGCATAAGACAAACTGCATGAAATTCTATAGGTACCTTGAGTCTAGAACTATCTTGATTTTCAGGTTAAGAATTCTTGACCCAGTCACATTAATGAAACATCAGTATGTAGAGAGACGATAGAGTTCCTGTAATCTCATCCAGACTGCTCAAAGCCACATAAATAGCTCACCAGGGGACTGCAAAGGTTGGGATCCATGGAGTGGGTCTGCAGCATGGAAGACTGGAGCTTTTTTTGCTTCTTGTGAACTTTCAGGATGTATGGAGTCTGCTGACCAGGTGTGAAAATTCACAGGTGAGTGTTACTGCATTAAACTACAAACTCCATAAAGCAAAAATGCTGAGAAGAAAATACAATGTTACCAGAACTGTACATTTTATAGTCGCCATACTGAAAAAAAAAATCACAACCAAGTAAAATTAATGTGTCTCATCAAACACTTTTGATGTTGAAAGTCCTTTGGCATTTTGCTTTTATTGGTTAATGAATAAAGAAGCTGCTTTGGCCTTTGATATGGCAGAGCAGAGCTAGGCAGAAAACCTAAACTGAATGCTGGGAGAAAGAAGGTGGAGTCAGTGAGTCGCCATGTAGCTGCCAGGGGAGACAGACTTGCCCTGGAACTTTACTGGTAAACCATAAGCCTTGTGGTAAAATATGAAATAATTGAAATGGGTTAATTTGAGATATATAGAGCTAGTTAGAAATACACTTAAGCTATTGGTCAAACAGTATTGCAATTAATAATGGTGTGGGAGTTCCTTCTGTCTGTGTTGTTTTTATTGCTTAATGAATAAAGAACTGCTCTGAGCCTATGGCAAGGGCAGAACTAGGTGGGAAAAGCTAGGCTGTATGCTGGGAGAAAGAGGGCGGAGTCAAAGAGATGCTATGGAGCCACTGCCAGAGTCAAACATGCCAAAACTTTGCCAGCAAGCCACTGCCACATGGGAATATACAGATTAATGGAGATGGGTTAAATTAAAATGTAAGAGCTAGCCAATAAAGCTATAGCTAATGGGCCAAGCAGTGATTTAATTAATACAGTTTCTATGTGATTATTTCAGGGCTAAGCTAGCCAGGCGGCCGGGAACCAACAAAAGGCTCTCTCCTCCAACATTAGTACAGATTTCTGTGTGATTATTTAAGAAGTCTGGACAGCCGGGAGACAAACAAGTACCTTCCACCAACACTTTAATTTGTAAGTATTGTAAAATTATGGTTATTTGAGACAGGGTCTCTCTCACATATTCCTGACTGGCCACAAACTATGTAGCCAAGATTGACCTTGAATTTATGATCTTTCAGGTTTGTACCTCCAGAGTGCTGAGATCATAGGCATGGACCACCACATCTGTCTTGTGGTTCTGAGGATGGAACCCAGGGCTTTTTACATGCTAGCCAAGCTCTCTACCAAAGAGCTATACTTCAGTTCTAATATAAAAATTATGTCATTTGCATTCTTAGTTTGTATCAAGCTTTCAAAATCTAGTATTTTATTACTTTCCCCATGTCTTTATTGAGACTAGACACACTATCCAATGTGACTGGTGACTTCCTTTGTCATAGATAAGTACCTGTCCTATCAGTGATTAACTATGGCATTCACCAGCATACATGTGTTAGAGTGCCTAGGAGATACAGAAAAAGAAAATTTAATTCTTGACAGAATTAGACCATCCTTGAGGCTCTGTTGCAGTCTCAAATCTGAGAGCTTAGAAATTGTCTGGTCACCACATTCTAAAGAAAAGTGAGATCCCATCAGAAATACTTTAATGTGATAAGGATTAACCTTGAGGATGGGGTAGGCAAAGCAAAAATAACCTCCCACTGAGAGGCCAGGCCACACCAACTAGGACTGCTGTTCAGCCATAAATCACCCTCTGCAGTCTCACCCCCAGACTCCAGGGCTACATGTCCCATGTCTTCCTGTACACAGCAACATTCTCATCTAGTTGCTATGAGAAAATTCTCGACAAATCAGCTTAAGGAAGGAAAGAATTATTTTGGCTCACCAGTCAAGGTTCAAGTCCATCATGATACAGGAGGCACAGGGGTAGAAGTGCGGTGTTTCTGGCCATATATCTGCAGCTGAAAGGCAATGAAGGGCCAATGCCTGTCCCTATAAATCCCCTCTAAAGCAATAAACAGTCCAATTGACAATGAAGATTAGTAATCACATATGCACACCTAGAATGAAAACCTAGCAACAGTTGTTAGACTCCTTTAGCCATCTACTATGCTGAATGTATGTGAATGTGGTATGCTCACCCCCACTGTGATCAGAGAATTTGCAGTGCTTGCATTCGGAGATGGAGGAGAAGGAGAGATACTGTGAGACAGCATGATGCCAGGTGACTGCAAGTAATTAAAAGCATGGGAACCAAAACCACAGATAGAGGACAACCAATAGACAAGATAGACTCTAAATAGTACTGTAAAGAATGAAAAAAAACCAGAGTCCTCACCCACTGCTGGCAAGAATGTAAAATAAGGACTTGGGAGATGGCTCAGCTGGCAAAGTGCTTTCCGTCAAAGTATGAGGACCTGGGTTTGATCTCCAGAACCCATGCATAAAAGGCCATAACTCCAATGCTGGGGAGGTGGGGATTGGTGGATTCTGGGAGCTTTGATGGAGCCTTGTTTACTTGCAAAGTCCAGCCAGAGGGAGACCTTGTTAAAAAAAAAAAAAGGGAGATATTTATATTTATCATTATCTATCTATCTACCTACATATATAATTTTATATGACAGATGTATATAATCAATCTGTCGTGTGTGTGTGTGTGTGTGAAAGAGAGAAGGAAAAAGTGGACAATGCCTGAGGTATGACATTCAAGACTGTCCTTAGGCCATATACATGTCCTTAGGGCACAAGCACATGTACACATGCACACAACACAGAGAGAGAGAGAGAGAGAGAGAGAGAGAGAGAGAGAGAGAGAGAATGTAAAAGCAGGCAGTTGCTTCAGGAAGTTACTTGGATGTACCATACAGTGTGACCACATGTCCAGCCATTTTGCTTCTGGGTATGCATACCTCAGAGAACGGAAATCATAGCTGCTATGAACTGTGCGCATACCCATGGTGGTGTCACTCCTCAAAGTCACAGAGTCCCAGATGCCCATTGAAATGTAGTGCACACTCTGCAGTGGGTCAAAAACGCAAGTGCTGCATCAGGGATAAACACAAGAACATTCTCCTGTGGCAAGAGTCACAAAAGCTCACTTGTCGCATGATTCTATTTTTAGGACATTTCCAGAATAAGCAAATCTGTAGAAAAAGAAAGTACATGGTGCGGGGAGGGAATGGGATGAGGCAAGTGTGGGAAGCTGTGATTGTGAGTAGGAAAAGCATCTCATCTCTTACTGGAGAGACAATCATTCTGAAACAGGTTTGTGGTGATGGCTACTGTCTCTAGGATGTGCAATAAGATTTAAATTCAGGTTTTGTATGGGTCTGATATGTGACTTTTATTTCAAAAGACTACTTAAACTAAAAGCATTCTTAATCATGACTGTTAGAAAGTTGTTCTGCAGGAATGTGTCAGAGCAGAACAAGTATTCAGGCTAAGCCTGTTCCACAGTGGCTCCTTGTCATATTGAAGTGGACATAAGGTACATGTTTAAAGGTACTTTTTTTTAAAGATTTATTTATTTATTACATATACAGTGTTCTGCTTGCATGT
>LOEQ01001736.1:390018-418549 GCA_001685075.1 Bramus lutescens
AGAGAGAGAGAGAGAGAGAGAGAGAGAGAGAGAGAGAGAGAGAAAGAGAGAACTCATTCTACTCACACAGTGCACACCAGGGATCAAGCTAGCAAAACGCCCCAGTCAAACAAACACTGTCTTTGATTTTACCCTTGCTTCTCCTATCCTGCTGCTGACCAATCATAAGTCCACTGAGATGTCCTTTTCTTTGTCCACTATTTACGGGAATCTTGACAGCCACCTATTCACTGGGTAGTGATTAGTCTAGAATCCATGTTTTGATTTCATTCGTTTCTGCCTTTCTCCCAGGATGAGTCCTATGGAGCCCAGGCTGATCAAACTTGTTATGTAGCTGATTTTCCAGTCTTCCCAACTCCTCCTCCCAAGTGTTAGGATTATTACATGTACCACTACCTCCAGTTTATAAAGTGCTAGGGATGGAACACAGGGTTTTTTTACATGCTAAACTAAGCTAGTGCTCTACTAACTGAGCTACATCCCCAGCCCTAGAATTCATACTGTTCTAACCACACCCTTTAATCATTACTTCAGTTTACAAGAACTGATGGAAGCATACAAATCTCCACTCTAGACCTTTACACTAATACTGGGTAAGGATCTGACAGCCCATTAAAACTGTTTCTTTTTTATGGTAGTTCTTTTTTTTAATTTTATTAGATTTTTTTAAAAAAAAAATCAATCCAAACTCCCACTCCCTCCTCTCCTCCCATCCTTCCACACCCACTTCCACCCCATCCCCCTCTAATCCTAAGAGAGGGTAAGGCACTTTGCTTTGGGGAAGGTCCAAGGCCCTCCCTACTACATCTAGGCTGAGCAAGGTCTACATCCAAAGAGAATAGGATCCCAAAAAGCCAGGACATGCAGTAGATGTCTGAGAAATATTTTTCTTTCCTAAAGATGGAACAATTCAAGTGCTTTAAGAAAAGATCAAACTGAAAGAGATTGAATTATTATTCATTTTAAATAAATACACAGTAAATAATATCTTTAAAAATTAGTAACTTTCAAATATCCCCTGAATATTTTCCCTTGTATATGTGGTAACTAAATTTATTCTGGAAATTGGAGGAATATGTATCTTCATTATGTGAGGCAGAACTGTTCTCCATGACAACCTGGCTACAAATGAAGATTGCCAAATCCCTAACATTTGGGCTACAAGAATAAAATGTGTATTAAACACAGAAACATAAAACCAAGCTTAAATGGTTAATGACTCTATTTAATCACTTGTTTCCGTAGAACAGACCTACTTAGATCCTGATCTCAGTCTCTGAGCTAGGTTGCACCTACCGGTCCTCTCTCCTTTCCCACAGTGTATAGCATACTGAAAAACTAAGCTTTCCCAGGCTAATTAAGTGATAATTCGGCAGGTGTCTTGACACTCCCAAGTGAATGTCCCATTAAATCAATAGGTAAAGTAATTAATCCTTATGACAGATCCTCACCTAGCTGTAATGAGAAAACCACTAGCCTACTTTCATAGGAACACCAGAAGAATGAAAGAATAACATTTTTAACAACTCTCTTATCTCACTGCCTTCCAGCTATTGGCCTTGGGTTTTCTCTGAGGGTAGCACATTTGGGTATTGTGCATGAAGACACTAGGCCTCTGTAGGGAAGATTTACTTTACTACTAGAATTTTTACCTTCTCTCTGCCCAAGGTTCCCAGCATGTTTCAACTTACCCTAAGAACATCAGAGTTATTGTCTCCCCCACACCAACCCCAGCTATTACAGGTACCTGCAAAGACTCATTTTACTGTTCCCACCCTAAATACAGGGAAATTGAAAGCCTAGAGCTAATACCCTATCCCAGGGTCATAAATAAGGAGGAGATCTGGACTTGGGCTTGTCCAATCCCAGGGCCCCTATATCACAGGAGATGCAGTACAAAGTATATTATACATATATTGATCAAGGTCAAAGGCAATGCTAAAGATGTAAAACCTGGGCCATTATTTTCTTCTTGGAAGAGGTGGCTTCAATGTAGAGGAGATTGTATTTTAGCTGAGAACGATGGACTCAGTTTCTCACAAGGTTACGAGAAAAATATCACTGGGGGAAGCCATGGGGGAGCCCCAAAAATGGAGATGAGGCTGTCAGTGTGTCTGGATGTCAGGAAGGTGGACCTTCACTGACAGGTGAAGGAAAGATGAAGATGATACTGGGATTTTATGCAGTAGGTCAAGGAAAAAGGCCCTAGGCAGATGGACTGAAGTGGACAAAGCAGGTACATGGTAAATGTCTATCGAAAAATACAGTGGAGGATGGATCTGAGGAGAAAACTCATTCAATAAACCCAAATTTTATCCCCAGAACAAATGTTAAGAACTGGTCATGATAATAAGCAGTTATAATACTTCCAACGCTGGGAGGTGGAGGCAGGAGTATCCCTAATTATCTGTGATTTGTGAGAGTCTCCCAGAGGACATACAGGCCAGGCAGGCCATCACAAGAGTGTTATTGGCTTCTGTTTGGTGTTGCTGATACTTCAGCACTTGTTCCAGGCACTGTAGGATATGGGCAATGTCCCTGACTCTATCAACTACATAACAGCATATCACTTTTAATGGCAAATTGCACCAAGCAAAAATGGTTTCAGATATGGTCTAATATTAGCTAAGGATACATACAGCCTTGTGGAAATAGGAGTGGTGACTACCCTGGTCTCCTAAGTGTTGCATTTTTTACCTGATCACCAAATTTGGACCTCTTCTCAGTTTGCAGAGATACTGATTCCTGTTCCTGAAGAGTTTCAACTACTTACTCTGTCAGGCAGGGGTACATGCTGCTTTCCAGCTCTTACCGACTAACCACACAACCATTTTTGGTCTTTTCCCCCATATATTATAGTGTTGATAGACGAATGAACTTCTAGAAAACACAGGGTAAACAACACACCTGGTGTACAGCAACACATTCACATAAAACCTAACCACCGCCAGGTGGTGGTGACACATGCCTTTGATCCTAGCACTCAGAAGGCAGAAGTGGGTTTCTGTTAGTTCGAGGCCAGCCTGGTCTACAAGAGCTAGTTACAGGACAGGCTCCAAAGCTACAGAGAAACTCTGTCTCTGGGGTCGGGGGGAAACCTAACCACCTATGACATCACATGTGTCTGCATACCACAACAATACTGAGGCATTTCTACCGCCACCAAGCAGAACACCAGTCATTTCAACGGGGAAGCACTGACGTAAAATAATAACATTTTTTCTTCTCTCTTGGCCATCTCAATAGGATCTAGTCGAGAAAGGGGTTCCTTCAAAAGATTAAATCTTGTGTAATCCCTTCCCTCTCTTCATGAGATATACCTTACACAAAAAACACAAACGACACACACCAATAGCTCCACTTTAAAATCTTGTTCAGCAGTTTGTCAGAAAATGTAGGTTCACTTCTAGTTTTTTCATAGAAACACCTATATATGGCACAAGAGCACATACACATATCCCCCAACACATTCTCATATAAAAATGCTTACATATATTGATATGTAAAATGGAACCTGACTGAGATGGCCATGACTTCCAAATAGCAAGGTATGTCAGACACTACTAGTCACACCATTGGTCTTTTAAACCAAGTTTTTATCTGTAAAGTTTGAGCCAACGTGCTCTGCCATATAATGATATGTTGAACAAATAAACATGAATTCTTTCACTTTTTTTTTTAACTTGGACACACATGTAGTAGGTCACCAAAAAGGGAGGAAGGGAGAAATGGAGATAGAGGAGAGAAATCATACCTGTCATGTCTCAGGGCTCTCATGTCAACATAGACAGTGGTAGGGTCAGGTCCCGATGTCCCCTATAAACAACAACACGGTATGGTTAACATGTTTGCAGGGAAAGAAGCTATGTCTATACACCCTACTAACTGGTAAAACATCTAATTTGATCATCTAAATTCCCAAAGGAACATTTTAGGATCACACTGGCCCTTCACAAAGCTTGACCCTATCTATGCATATATAGTAAGAAAGGGGGGGTACAACTGTTTTACTAGAAAATGTTTGGCTGCAGAAGCGGTTTGTCAAAGATATGAAGTGTCTTGCTAAGAATTTTTCACAATATGCATTCAGAAAGGCTATTTTTAGACCTTCAGATACTGAAGCAGAAGCGTGACAGGAGCTGACAGATTGAGGAGGAAGATACAAGAGATAATTATTTTGTTCCTTTTAGTCCTGCTTGTGCCTCCAGCCTCAGAAGGCTGTTTTTGTCTGTGACATAAGTCAGGGAGGTTCTGTTTCCCAAAGCCAGCTGAGCAGTAAGTACTCTGAGCTGTCTTCATTTAACATAGCAGTCCAAAAATCTCATCTTGGCATCACAAATATCTTCTAAAAATATACGGGACTGACTTCTGACCAATGGCCTCTGCTCACTATTATTACTTAAATGACATAACATTTTACATTTAGTGTTAAAGCAATGCAATACCAAGGTTGAAAAAAATAAGGCAAATACAAGAGATTTGTGAAAGGGGTGGAAGAAGTTAAGCCCTTCAGAATTTACATAAATTGTACTATATTTCTTTAAGAAAGAATCTCAATTTTGCACCACATGTATGTTTAAATGTAAGAATAAATAACAGCTTTGCTGGCATGATGGTGCATGCCTTTCATCCCAGTGCTCAGGAAGCAGGGGCAGAAGCAGCTAGGTATTTTTAAGTTCCAGGAAAACTAGGGTTACATAGTAAGACCCTACCTAAGACAAAACAAATCATTACTTTTTTGTTCTAACACTCTGTGATAGTAGTCAGTGGGGTCCCACCACTGAGAGCAGGAGAAAACAAAACACATGCAAGTAAGACCTGTATGCTTATAGTGATAGTGTCCTACAAATAATGTTCTTTCTACCTTGTAATTATTCAATGGATCTGTGTTATAGAGGAGCAGGTAGTGAGACACTGTTCAATGTAGTGAACAATGTGAGACTCAAAACCATAGGTGGTCAATTAAAAACAAGCATGGCAAAAAACAAGTCCTGAAAAGTGGACAATGGTGGAAAATGGAAGTAGACCCAATCTACCCTAGGTGGTGCCTCTGCCACAGACCTGTAGAACACCTGTCCATTTCTGCATTGCACGTCCAGCATGTTCCAATGTTGGAGGCTAGAAATGCAGGAGGTAAGGAAATGGGTATGAACTGGTGTGATGAACAGAAAAGTCCCCTACCTGCTCAGCCAGTGTCCACAGCCGGTGGGGCTACAAGCAGCAGGAGGGTGTGGACAAGAAAAAAGGAAAAGACAACAGGACAATAGACACAAAACACAAAGGACACACACAGGAGAGACACACACAAAAGAACACAACAATTTAGAATGGGATGAAGAAAAGGGAGGTATGGGGTAGGGAAAGAGAATGCAGAAAGCAAGGAACAAAATAATAACAAGATCAAAACAATGTCAAATATGGAAACCATTAAAATTAACCATACTATACTGTTAAAGGTGGGAAAAAACTGAAAAGATGTCAACATATCCACAGAGCACAAAAGAGAAGTAGAGGACAGATCATGGCATGTTAATTGTGGCAGTATCTTTATCAGTAAAGTAGATAGCATGCCTCAACAGTGACTTTATGGTGCTTTGAGTTTCCTCTTTCCTATGGCACTTGCAAGCATATATCTTAATGGTTCACCTCTAAGTATATATTTCATTAGTTTAATCTACTGACTTCATTGAAACAGTTTTTTAAAAGATGTAGTCTACTTTAAATTATGTGTGTGCATGTGTCTGTGCCTGTGAATGTAGACACCAGTGGAGGACACAGGTTCTGAGAACGAAACTTAGGTCTGCTTCAAGAGCAGTAAGTGCTCTTAATCTCTGAGCCACCTTTTCAGCTCCTTAAATAATTTTCTCATTATGACAGTGAAGATAAGTCTTTACATTTACAATTATGGTACCCCACCCTATTCATAAGATTAGTAAAAGAAAAGCATCAGAGGTACATTTGTAGTATGAAGCTATCATGTACCAGGCTCTCACACTGTATATTTGCTCCTTCCTCTTTACACATGGAGTTTGACAACAGCCTGGGCTACATGAGACCCTGCCTCAAAACAAAAACAAAAACAAAACAAAACAAAAATAAGAGTCCAAATTTTTAGGGAGAGTGGAGGTAGGACAGTCTGGGCAAAAGATAGTGAAAATCTAGCTAATTCACTGTACTGTCATCTGCCAGGCTGTGCCATTAGCAGTCAAACTGGTAAATGGAATGAGATTCGCAGGGACCAGTCAAAGACCATCTTGCTTGGTTTTGAAATGTTTTACTGGAACATGGCCCATTTACTTATACACTATCTATTTTTGCTTCGAGCTGAGTCTTCTTCTGAAAAGACCATATCAACACCAGAACTAACTTCCTCACTGTGAGCCTGTAGGAAAACATGCCCAGTGAAGGCTTCCTTTTCAAGGGCTGGTAAGCAACATGCAATTGCTCAGGCTGGAGAGTGGTGTAGCTTTGCTGTTCTCACTGATCTTAAATGACAAGCTTGGGTCCTGGAATCTTGGTTCAAAGCATAGTCTGAAACCTAGGAACTTTTCTTGACTGTAACAAAGAACAAGTCAAGTGATGGCGGATCCAGGTTCTGTTATCTCAGATCAGAGACTTAATTACCAAGGACAACATACAGCAGAAGACAGCAAGAAAGTTGCAGTTGACAGTGACTAACTCCCCAGAGCATGCAAAAATTTCTGACAACACTTTATTTTCAACTTCTCTCATCTAAGAACATGGCATAGGAAAACAAGTGGCTTGAAAGTTCAAATTAATTAAACTCTTACTATATCTATTTGTTTTATGCTGAGAGAGTTATACTGCCCTTTGAGCATTTCACTTTGTTCTCTTTAATGATCAATGACTCAAGAAAGAAAGAAAGAAAGAAAGAAAGAAAGAAAGAAAGAAAGAAAGAGGGAGGGAGGAAAGAAGGAAGGAAAGAAAAGAAACTGATGCTAAAGCTAATTAAAAACTAAAGAGATAATTAGATTTTTACAGTATCTATATTCATCATAAACTCAATAAATCAAAATTAGACCATTTTTATAGCTCAAGATTCTAAGAAATACCATTCATAAAAATTATAAATGACTCATTTTTATAGATTTCTTTGTTTTTATTTCATAGCTCTGCCAGTTAGCAAAGTCTACTTACCCTCTCTAGCTTTTTTTTAACCTCTCTCATCATAAAAACCAATGATTAAACTTTATCCATCATGAATATGGGAGGATCTAACTAGAAGCTGTCCTAATAAAAAGGTCCAAAATGTTAATAACACTCCCCATTTTGTTTGTCTGTCTGTCTGCCTACCTGCCTGCCTCTGCATCTTCTTACCGAGCAAAGCCTAAATGGCCATTTTCACTTGTAAGAACAATTCACTTGATGAGGAATCACACTACGAGTGAATTTTGGAGAAACTCAGAAGTGCTATGTTTTTTAGATGGGACACTAAGCTGTGGTCAAGCAAGTATTCATTTAGCTGATACAATGTAATTCCTGCTCAGAAATGACAGCATCAGTGTATATGACAGTGTGTTGAATCCTAAAGAAGGTCATTAGTGAAGCTGTTCCCCAGCACAACTGCTTACAGAAGACATGACAGAAAGTGTGGATGGAGAATAAAAGGAAGAGGGATGAAGGTCCTTGAACCTATGGAGTCTGAAAGGTTTCAGAAGGGACCAGGAAGGGGACAGAGCCTCTGCTATGCAGATGGTGAACAACCAGTTTTAGGCAAAAACATTGCAGATAAAAGCGTGAGCAAGCAAAGGCATGGATGAACTCCACAGAAGAGAAGATTGTTCAACATAGGACTGACTGAGGCTGGGTACTGAAAATAGCTGGGTGAAGAAGATGCTTGTAAAATAAAGACAGAGCCATAATTTATTCCTTCTAAAGTTTAATTTTTAAAATTACATTCATTTATTGTGTACAGTGTGGGGAGAATGCTGAATACATGTACCATGGTGCATGTGTAAAGATCAGAGGACAACCTGTGAGAGTTCTCTCCTTCCACCACATGGTTCCTAGAGATTAAACTCAGTCCATCAGTCTTGACAGTAAGAAAGCATCTTTATCCACCTAGTCATTTCTCCGGCTCCCTTTTAAACTTTAAAATGGCATGCTATCTGATATATTTGTATATATGTGTATACAATTAGAGATAGGCTTGTTGAAGCCACAGGACAACCTCAAGTATTCTTTCTCAGATACTGTCCATTTTTCTTAAAAATAGGGTCTTTCACTGGCTTGGAATTTGCCAACTAGACTAGGCTGGCTGGCCAGCAAGGTCTGAAGATTCTCCAGGGTTTTACCTCTTTGGTGTTGGGATTACAAGTATGTATTATCTAGCCTGGATTCCTTTTTAATGTGGGGTCTGGATTTGAACTCAGATTCTTGCAAGGCAAGCATTTTAAAACTGAGTCATCTCTCCAGCCTCTTCAATACATTTTAAATGGTATTTATCAGTGTCTGTTCAGCACTAGAGGGAAAAAAAAAACAACACAATTTCATCTCTGAGTATTCAAGTCACTATTCAGGCCTTTTGGTTCTGTAGTTTAAAAAAAAATCCAAATCTATAAAGCACATAATAGCCTAAAAGGCTAGGAAATCCCCTAAAAATGACATCATTAATTTTACAAAGCAGGAGCAGATTTTTTTAAGTGAATTTAAATGCACTTTATTTTTAGACAACCTAATGACATGCTTTATCTTTAAAGAAAAAAAAAAGGAAAAAAGAAAAAACAATGTCTCCACTCCAGATAAATCATGGTCAAAATAAGAGCTCAAGGTGAAATCAGTCCCATTTGAAGGAGCAGACTTTTTAAAGCCCAAATTCACATGGTTGAGGCTCCCTTTCAAGCCTGAACAAGGCTCTGCTTAACTACTGTCTTAGAGAGTTCAAATCTCTCATTGTAAGTAGCTCATTATCCACTGACAGGGTGGAAGTATGGTGATCAGAAACAACCATCGACTGACAGCACATGTTCCCACTGATGTGCTAATATTATGTGCACTGGTGATTTTGGTCTTCCAAAGAGAAGCCTTAGTTTTCTCACTATCTTTAACATTTAGGAACAAATTGGGAAAACCTCAAGAATATCTTAGCTTTTTATGTTTCATTTTGCACATTGATCTTCCTCACACCTTATTTCACACTGCGTCTTGTTCTAGAGAAAATACTATGGGGATCAAGATAAAGATTTCTGCCCTCCAAACTATGTGCTTCATGGGCTTTCTTTGTTCAGTAGCTTCGTCAGATAATTTTTAATTTTATAAAATAACAGAACATGAATATCCAGTGAACAGGCCTTCCCCAGAGCTTCTGCACTGCCCCTAACTCCTTTACTATTACCTAAATATTTTTCACAGTTCCATCATTTTTGTGAATATGATGTATGTTGTAAACTGACATCTGTCCAAAAACTTCTGTGATCTCCCACCCACCCTAAAGTACCTGCCTTTGACCAAGTCACTCTTTATTCTTTTATCCTCCTCAATAACAAAAGATACTCACACTTTCTGGAAAGAAAAAAAAATCTATGTGTTGACTGTTCCTCTCACTGACAGTAAGAAATATACCCCAAAGGAAAGAACTTTATCACCGGTTAGTTTCTGGTAAATTTTACCTTGGGTGGCAGAAACCAAGAGCATAGATGGACCACCTTTTCTGAGGTATAGAGGCTTAAATGTATGAGAACTTATGAGTCGCTGCCCCCCACCACAGCCTTCTGGGAAGTACCAGAATGGTACATCTCTTGTTACTTTTCAAAAAGGCAATAACTTTTTTTTAATGAAAAAAATGCTTTTAAATTATAAATACATCCTAAACTGGTCACAGCACACTAGTGTCCAGTGGTGATCTTGAGTGTCTCATCTTCGGCCCACTTTACTCAAGAGCTGGAATTATAGGTGTGCACCACCATGCTTGCTTACATGCAGGGTACAAAGCCGAACAATTTGTACATACTATATATGCCATGCTACCTAGGAGCTACCTCCTCAGCCCTAAAAAGTTAATTCTGTAGCAAATCTGGTCCAAATGGTCCTTGACAAGAGACTGCAGGGCTGTTTTCCTTTGTGTATCATTTAATTTCTACTATCAGACATTTTGATATTTCTAACTTAATAGTAAATTACATTTGGAAAAGGAAAATCTAGCTAAAAATTAAATGAAGATATAGAAAAAATAAAAAAGTACAAAAATGCTTGAAAAATTTTCCATGACCCACAAACAAGGCCATAACACCTATTGGTGATGATAAAGTTCAAGTTAGTAGCCATACTTATGAGGCTTTTTTTTAAGAAAGTAAAAATACATTACTATCTCCCATTATAAAATTAATACTTCACTTGCTCAACATTTTTTCAACATATATATCAGATAACCATTAGGTGCCAGGTACATAGGAAGGAAGGATTCCTCACGTTACCTGGATCTTACACAATGTTTCATTTCAAGTAATTAACCTATTTAAAGGAAAACTCTAATTCTGTGTGTACACATGTATTAAAACATTTAATGTATTAAATTTAATGTATTAAATTAATTAAATTAAATTAAATTTAATGTATTAAATTAAAACATTTAATGTATTAAAACATTTAAATTTTGGAATTAATATGTTAACTCTATGTTCTATAACTTCTCCTGGGAAGTCATGAACAAATGTCTATTTACACCAAAGAGGACACAAACAAATGCCCAATGAACTGATTCCAAGTTTAGCTTACTGAATCAACGAGTTTATTGGGTTTACTTAAAGGAACTCAGGTGAGGAGTCACTTACAGGAGAATGGATGGCTTAGGCAACTGCATCACCAGAAAGCCCACCTCATCATGGGCAATGACTTTTGAATGCAACATTCCCAGAACTGCCTACAGAACTTGCAGGCAGCTCTGCTGAAGACTTTCCTCTCTTCAGCAATTATTTTTTGCTTATGGAAGAAGTCATGTAGGGGCTCATATACACACTACCTTCATTCTCTGTAAGACATCTAAACACACTGTACATCTAGGTGGACAGATAAAAATGAAAGACTAGGGAATTAATAAGTATGTTCACTGCATGCCTTTATCTGAAAATTTTCAGTTTTGTAAAGAGCCACAGAGCTTTCCCTTCTGTTGCAGTAATTAATGCTAATGGGGAATCCCTTCTCAGCTTTCCCTCCCCTCATTTGTGAGCATTACTGTGGTCAAGATCCTGCTCCCACCAATGCCCTCTCTCATGGTTGTTCTGCTTAATAATGTGTCATCACAAACAGGAGGTAGAGGTGTCCCATTGTGCTACTGCTGCACATCCCTGTAAAAGGTGGATTATTGTGCCTCCCACTTCTAGTACAAAGCATAGTTAATCATGTATGATAACCAATAAATGATAATAGGAAAATAATTGATTTTGTTTCCAGATAAAATTGGATTTTATTCTTTCCTTGGAGAACATCAGCAAACTGGTCAAATAATATGACCTAAGTACTATTTCTTGAGACGAAGTTCCTTACCTTATACCCAATAGCTGTACATTTCTGTTACTAGCTATCTGGACAGAATAATATTGACCTTTTCATACATGCAAACAATATACTTTATTACATTCACCCCTTTCACTCCTTCTTGATCCCATCCCCCTCCTGCTATCTCTTCCCTCCAAAAATGACTCCATTCTATTTTTATGCCCCTTTTTGTAGGGAAAAATCAAAATTAGATTCTACATATGAGAGGGAATATTTAATACTTGTTTTTGTAAAACTGGTTACTTTAATTTTAATATAATGATCTCCAGTTTTATGCATGTCCTGAAAATGATGTAATTTCATTAGTTTTTATGGCTAAAACATACTCCATTGTATACACAGACACACCACCCTTCACATTGATCACATTTTGATATAGGAGAAAATATAAAAACTTGAACACTAAAAAAACCCACAAGATAAATTCATACAAGAAAAAAGACTTTCCAATAATAGGAGAAGATTGAATTTGGATTTTGAGTGGAATTTATTTACTTAGAATTTCCATTTTTTTAAAAAAGTATACAATCAATTTGAAGGGAAGAAAGAAGGTAACAGGGAACACTTACAAAGTAATTTTTCACAAGCTGTCTGTAGCTACTTTCTGCTTTGGTCTCCTCAGAGGTACCTGTGTATTTGTTTTCCCCTTTGCATAATTGCTAAATCCAAGCATCTAACATGGACAAGAACGTTCTGAGGTTCACCCAGAAGCAGACTGCAGCAGCCTCTTTGGGAGTATCACTGGCAGGGACAGTGAGTACAAAGGAAAAGAGGCATGGGTAGGGACTGATAGTCACTTGTTCTCATGCAACTGCTATGAGTCCATCTTTTGCTGTGTGCTCAGAGAACACCTTGCACTCCATTGAGAACTGCTAGGCACAGACAGGAAGCACTCAAAGAGGGTGCTCTTCTACTCTTTTCTGGCAATCTTAATCTTGCATCTCCAAGCCTTCACAGGTGAGTGTATCAAAAAAGGAAAGGAATAGTGAAGGGAACCAAGAAGTGAACTAATGAAGAAAAGGAAAACCACCACCATTTCCTTTGCCATGGTCAGTGCCAGGCTTCTTTTGGAGAGCTGCCTCCCTCCCAGCTATTTCATAGAAATGCAGTCTTTTTGTTTCTATGTTGCTAGGGCAGAGCAGCAACTTCCTGGACCTGCTCAACATAATGAGATTTTCCCTCCAGAAATTACTGCCTACACATGAATCCACATAGATCAGTGATTCTCAACCTGTGGGACCTGACCCCTTTGGGAGACAGATGACCCTTTCATAAGGGTTGCATATCAGATATTCTGTATATTAGATATTTATATTGTGATTCATAACAGTAGCAAGATTACAGTTATAAAGAAGCAATGAAATAAGTTATTTGGTTGGAGATCACCATAGCATGAGGTACTGTATTAAAGGGTCATAGCATAAGCAAGGTTGAAAACCACAGATGATTTTCTTGTATGTAATTTTTGAAATAAAAGTCTAACAGCCCAATTTTGGCCAAGAGCTACTCTTGTGTCAAAGTTAAAGCATGACAGGGCAGAGTAAGTGCTGTGAATAATGGCTACACATGCAGTCTCCAATTAAAAACAGAAAAAGAAACAAATGTGTAACAATCACATCTATGTGATGAAAAGAAATGCATCTAATGCAGGTAAGCACCTGCCCAAGGAAAATTCACTCAACAGTCTGCACTGTGCACCTGTCATTGAGGCTCACTCTTCTGACACAGCACTTACTGGTTTCGATGAACTTACCTGTAAGCAAATTGCCAGGTTCACTCTACAGCCAAAGGAAGTGCTAACAGCCCGTGGGTGGAGGCCCAAGTCCTTAAAGAGCTTTGAGAATGACTGTGTAAGGGCGATTCGGGGACGTTCTTCTGCCACAACCACACAGGTTCTTACTCGGGACAAGTCCAATCCTCGTGCCTGGAAATAAGGGCAGGAACACTAAGAAAGTGTTCAACATGTGTAACCTAGACACCCTTTCACTCAGAATCCCACAGGAATGATGAGACTCCACCAACATTGTTCTTCAATCTAGTACCATCGAATCTAAATGTTCTATAAGCCATTCTAGGTTAGTGCAATAAAACTAAACCAACCAACCAGCTGAACAAACAAACAACAGAAGCATAGAACAAAACCATATAGCTATTCAAAATGTCAAGATGTCACTGAAAACATGTTTGAAGCAACAACAAGAATTATAAGGAAATGCGTGAGACAAGCACTCTCATTTAGGAAGAGCAAGCATTACTGTGCATTCTTCTGGGAATGACCTAACAAGAATTTACACACAGTGAGGCTAGAAAGATTTCTCAGTGGTTAGAGTGCTTGCAGGTCTTCTAGAGGACCCCAGTTCAGTTCCATCACCCACATCTTACAGTTCACAGCTGTCAGTAACTCCAGCTCCAAGGGACTAACACTCTTTTATGGCCTCCACAGGTACCAGGAAACATGTAGCATGTTCAAGCAAGTGCACATGCATGTAAACATACACACACACATACACACACATTTTTTAAAAAATAACTCACATGGGAATGGAAAATATGTTTAAACGTATTTTAAAATGTTTATACTTACTTAAAATATATACATATTAAAATATGTTTAAGCAGAAAGGCAAAACTAAAGTGTTTAGACAACTTCCTAATGACAGTTCTCCATTTACATTTTTTAAAAAAATATTTATTTATTTATCAGTTTTTTGAGATAGGGTTTCATTTTGTAGTCTTTGCTGTCCTGGAACTCATTATGTAGACCAAGCTGGCCTCAAACTCACAGAGATCTGCCTGCCTCTGTGTCCCAAGTACTGGGATTAAAGGTGTGCACCCTGACCGCCCAGCCTCCATTTATATCTTATGAGACTTGAAAAGTTGAGACCAACTTTCATTATCAGGTGCATTTCCATTTCTACAGTAAATACACCATTAATTATTTCTCAGGTTCTGCAACAAATATACAATGGACTACACAATGAAAAGCAAGGGAGTAGGAATTCAATGAACTGAACACAACACTGGTTGCTTAAAGCCAGCGTGCCTCAGGCTGAGCTGAGGGAGATGAGATCGGTCACAAAAGGGCCTCTACTGAAGGTGGTAGTGCACAATGAGTAATGCTGGCTCGAGTGAAAGCAGAGATGCTGACACAGGAATTACCCAAACTAGTCCCTCAAACATTCCCCAGAAGAGATAACTATAAGGGTTTTAGGTGTGTCACCTTTGGACTACACTTCCAGATTTCAAGATAATTTTGACATTCAAACCTGCTGTATAACCATAACTGCATGCATAAAGTTGTATAAGAACAATTAAACTATGAATATTACTAATAATTTTGTGAAGGTTCAAGAGGCTGTGCCACAACAGCAACTCCAACTAGCAATTCAAAATTTATCTCTATAATTCTTCAAGTGTAGGAATGTGGGTAGAAAGGTTGCCTAATTCCTCTGAATTTAAGTTTCTCAACTTTAAAAAGGAAGATAGTAACATATCCTGCTTCCCAGAGCTGAAGCAAGTATGAACTGAAATGTAAAGTGCTTGGCTATCACTCAATTGTAATAGTTATTATTATGTAATGTCAACAAAAAAGCTAATGAAAAATGCACCAGGCCACTATGTAATGCAACACAGATGGATCTAAGAGATAACTGTGCTCTGTAATTCTTCCTTATATAAATAAGTAATTTTTTAAAATTGCATTTATTTACATAGTTTAACATCATAGTTTCATATTTTGTTTTATTGCACTGGGCTGAATAGGAAAAAATCAGAGGGGATAAATGTACTGTGTTCTGCTTCACTATATCTATACACACAAACATAAATAACCTACATAATTGCAGACACAGACACACTGCACAGACAGAGAATAGCAGGCTGGAATACTATTAAGACAGATCTCAGCGTTATTTTTCCCTCTTAATGATGATTATTCAACTTACCGTGAAAACATGTCTATCAAATGCCCTCAGTTTAAACGGAGGGAAATACTGTTCTCAGTGCAAATCAAAAAGAAAAAGAAAAGTGAAAACCAAAACACTGTTCACTTAGCTGCAAAATTAGTTGTTACAGCACAGACCTTCAAATATAGGCCTTCCAACAAACTAAAGATGAATGCATAAATTTAAAACTTTCTACTTGAATATTAATATCATATAAGAACAGAGAAAAATTTAGCATGTCTTGAACACTGATGGAGGAATTTAGTACAAACTACAGTCCTGTGGCAGTGGTAAGCTATTCAAGGGGAAAACCTAAAACTTCATTTTCCCCCAAATCAATTTGCAAGCAGATCACACTTCATTCAGCTCTTTGTGCTGGCTTCACCCAGTGTATGAGTGTCTTTTCTCAAGACCAGAGTGGCCTGAGGGCTGCTTACCTTGAGGGACTCAGTTTGTGAGCCCAGCCCCTTGGTACAAAGCTCCATCACCGAATAAGAACAGAAGGTATCCCGGACTTTGTACTGACTAACAGCAAGAAGCCACAAGGCAGGGTTGGTCTCCAGCTCAGAGGGTGGAATCAAAATGGACTGATGCCCCGAGTATACGCTGCAGAGACAAAATAGGCCATCAGGGCTAGGACTCAGGGCAGATGGGAGGGAGAAAGTAACATTCACCCTGAGAAGCAGGACCACTTCAAGCAATGTAATCATACGCAAGATAAATGTAATAGAAAAGCCAGATGTAAAAAGATTTAAAAAACCACACAGGAAGAAAATTAGGAGTATCAAATGAAATCAAACACATGGTGTTCCGAGTTTCAATCTGTACTCTAATATGTCCAACACACCAACCAGAAGGACAAGGACAGCCATTCTTATTTTTTTATGTTTATACTTGTTCTAGAATATATCTAGGAAAATGACAGATTATATATTTCAATTCACAATCAATTGATTAGGTAATTGGTGTGTATTAAAAAATAAAGTATTTGTTTATATTTCCATTTTAAATGTTTGCTTATCACTTGAATTAACTTGAACTGTTAATAATATTGATTATAATAAAAGATCCAAAATAAATATTCTGAGATTTCAAGAGATATTTTAGCTATATAAAAATTCACAGATGAAACTCACATCTCTGTGTGTGTGTTTGTGTGTGTGTACGCATGCGTGTGTTAATCTTCCTAGCACAAGCTATTTCTTTAAGTGGCCAATCTCATTTTAAAATTTCAAGACCTTAAGCAGAGGGCCTAGAGGGCTCAAGAAATATAAGGAAACTCAATGAGCTCACAAACTTACTTTGAACAGGATCCTTCACATAGAGAAGCATTGCAGAAGCATAACAAAAGGGCATTGGTGGCAAATTTTCATTTCTCTATTTCTCCATTTCAAAATTTTACTTATTTTTGTGAAACAGAAATATAGCAAACACCGATCTTTCCTATGACCTTTTCAATGCAGTTTCTAATTTGAGAATGAAGAGATCAGGTACATACAAAGTAGGAAAATCAGACTTTAAATTATTATTATGTTTTCATTTAAACTGGCTATTTCTTTTTCTCTTTTTAAAAATTCTTATTGTGGGGCTGGAGAAGTGGTTCAGCATTTAGGAGCAATAGTTGTTCTTCCAAAGGACCTAGTTACCCATGTGGCAGTTCACAACTGTTGTCTGTAATTTTAGTTCTAGGGGATCTTCATGCCTTCATGGGTACCAAGCATAAATGTCATGCAGAGACATGTATAGAGGCAAATACCCATAAACACAAAATAAAGAAAAACTTAAAAAATTAAAATTCCTAGTATACTGGGTTCCATGAGACCATTTCCACATGAGTGTATAATGAATGTACTTTGAGCATATTCTACCCCATCATGCCCTGCCACCCTTATTTATATTATTTTTTGCCTTGACTTTTAAAATGTTGTCAAGGCAAAAAAATACATATGACATTAACTTTATCATTCTTAAAACTCATTTGATTATTTTATATATATGAGTGTTTGCCTGGATGTATGTCTGTGCATCCCTGGAGGTCAAAAGAAGGTATAAGATCCCCCGGAATTGAAGTTACAGACAGTTATAAGCTACTATGTGGGCGCTAGTAATTGAACCTGCGTCTCCTTGGAGAGCAGTCAGTCCTTAACCACTGAGCCATCTCTCCAGCCAGCCTCAACTTCCCATTTTAAGCAATTCCACGTATATATCAGCAGCCTTTATTATACTCACAAGGATGTGCAAACATCATTCTTATCTACTTCCAAGCCCTTTCTTCACTCAAAGAGAATCTCTGTACCTTTATAAAAAATATTTCAACATCTCCCTTTTATCTTGCTCTCTATTTCTGTATGTGAATTTGGCAATTCCAGATGCTCCCTTGCAAGTGGAATTATGCAAATATGTCTTCTTCGGTATGGCTTATTTCACTTAGAATAATGATTTTGAGGTTGCCCATATACCCATGTGTGTGTTTCTGAGTTTCCTTCCAAGTTTCATCTGGATACTATTTCACTGAGTGTACACATAACATGGTGTTTACACATTCTCCACTGATAGATACTTTACTGGGATCTACCTTTCAGCTACTGTGAGTAAAGCTGTAAGGAACAACATTATACCAATGTCTGTTTGAATATTTCTTAATTCTTTTGAACATATATTTAAGAATATAATGGCTGAACTACAGGGCAACACTGTGATTAGCTTTTTGGGAAATGTTGACATTATGTTCTACACTGTGTTAATTTTGCATTCTTACTAGGTTGTACAATATCCCAGTCTCTCTATATCCTTTGCCAGCACTTAGTATTCTCTGCTTCAGTACAGCTACTGTAGTATGAAATGATACTTCACTCTGATATTTATTTGCTTACCCTATGGAAATGTGCAAATGTTTATAGTCAATATATCATAGTCAGTAAAATCTCATGTAAATAATTCCAATAGCCAATAGGAGGACATATTTTTACTGACTTGCCATTGGAAAGTTATTTATTAAGTATCATTTTTTGTTTGGTTTTATTGAGTCAAGGTTTTCCTTTGTAGTTTAGGCTGGTAACTTCTCTGTTAGAGAATGTCAAGTATTAGATTTCAGGTGTGAACCATCGTACCCATCTCTAACGAACACTTTATATTAAAGTTATTTGACAGAGTTCAAATAACATTACACAAGTGTATCTATAAAGCATAGCAGATTTATATACTATCCAAACAGCTATCTGTTACAAGTTATTTTCTATTCAATAAAATGTGAGGCTAGCTTAGTTCTTAAGAGCAAACTTGAACCCAGATGTTCTTCTATCCAGAACCAAAGCCTTTTATATTCAGTTTCCCACTAGTTCCAAAAGCTAACATAAGATGAGCCTTCCAACAAATCATTTGTTTCTTTCAAAGTATATCCATATATTTCTCCAATTAACCTTTTAAGAAACTTACTTAAGATCTGACAGCAAAGCAGATGTCTACTTAGCTCTCACAATGCATTTAAGGGATTAACTTATGCCTCCTCTTCTCATTCAGCTCCATGTACATTAAAAATATCTATGTTTAATTAAATGTATGTGTGCACAGATGTGCATATGTGCAGCAGTGCCTGAGGAGGCCAGAGGCATCATATCCTTGTAGGACTGGAGTTACAGGCAGTTGTGAACTGCCTGGTATGGGTGCTGAAAAAGAAAATTGGGACCACTACAAGAGCAGTATGTTTCCTTAACTACTGACCCTTCACTCCAACCCCATTAACAATTTTTGAAGACTGGGTGATGTTTCCAGAGTACACCACAGCTGAAGCAGACACCCTACCCCTCTCCCTCCCTGGCTTGAGAGGTTTGCATGATGACCTCATCTTAGCCTTTTTCCTAAAAATGTGCAGCCTTTCCTACGATGCTCAGGAAGTAGGGCATTCCCAACTAGACTGATTCTATTGGAACTTAAGATTCCATTTACTACCAGGAAGACCCATTTTCCAGTTGGGCTTGCTGTCACGTCAGGATGAGCTTACAGACTCTAACTAGTTGTGAGTTGGAATTAAAGCCCTACTCATTAGCTAATGTGTTATCTCCAATTAGAAGCCATAAGGTAGCACTGAGCAGAAATCATAATAAATGGAAACTTTACCTCGGTTTTACGGATATTAAAAGAACTACCTCAAGGCCAAGGATCATACACCAACAAAAGCCTAAGCTCTAACAAGCCTACATTATACATCCCCAAAATCATAATTACCCACCAGGAAGTATTATGTGTCTTTCTATCCTGAGAAGCAAAGGAACATGGTGTTTTCTGTTAATATTAAATGCTGAATATTCAGCCTATTCATGATTCAAGGTTCACAATGCTAGCTTAATTAGATATTCTTAGAGGCTTTTTATTGAAGCTGAGATTTAAACGGCTACTCCTTCACACTAAGGACTTTTCAGTACCACCAAACAAGCTTAATGACAACTGAGCCCAATGTCTTTGGGAATAAAAACTGAGGTGTAAAGATTTTCCTCTTAATTTTGTCAATCTACCATATCCATATTACCCAATTTTAATTTTGAAAATGCTAGTATAAGGAATTCCAAATTGAAGAACATTAAATACAAATAACCTAAAACTCAATTTCTCAAAAATATACACCAGAACTGTTTGGTCTGAGTTTTAGCACAGAAAAACCTTGGTCCCAGAATGTGAATTCAGGGCCATCTAATTTCAAGCACATTACTGAAAATTATACACAGATTGACTGACCTCTTTAGCATCCCAGATAAATCAAAAGTAAGAAAAAATCCATATAGCCAACACACACAAGATACATAATACATACATACATACATACATCACATATAGATACACTGAGGCATTGACAGAATTCAAATGACAACACACAAAAACATGTACATAACAAAGCAGGCTTGTACCACAGAATAAAATGACATTTAGTAATTGCCAAGTTGTCAACACAGTGCTGCTGTGGAATATCGCAACCATTGCCCCACTGTGAGTCCTCTGTCCTGACTCATGAATTTTGGATTTGCCCTTATCAAACCATACAGCAAATTCTGATCCAACTATCTTTAAACATACTGATTTTTCTGAGAACTGATTATAAATAAATACTTATATGGCCAAGATCAACCTACTTAGGATCAGGTTACCAATACAGAACAAAATATTTTATAAGATTTTCTGAAACTTGATCTATTCTAGGTTAGAGCTAAGCTCCAAATAATGAAAAACGACATTTTTGTTTATAATATTATTTGCATATTAGCAATTAAGTGACTTCAGATTACTAACCTGACAACTCAAACAGGTGACAACTGCACCATCTCTGGCTCTTAAAATTACAGCCACATACTCTCCCAGGATACTCCTAGGCTGAGCTTCCATAATTAGTAGGTCTGTGGTAAAGAGATGTGTGGGCTACACTCTATGTATGTCAGGTATCCCAAAGGCAAGCTTTCTTCTTTAGAAAGCTGCAGCCAGGTGTAGTTGCACAGCCTGTAATCTCAGCACCAAGGAGACAAAGATCTCCTAAATTTTGAGTCTGGCATGATCTACAGCAAGACTGTGTCAAAATAAATAAACACTCCTAACCAAGAAGCTATCTATAATTGATATCTGCTGGCAAAGGAGAAATGAGTTTTCTTCAGTGGAGTCTCACTTGGTATACTAACCACACTTCAGGGTAGGCCCCCTGCCCAGGAGTAGTTAACCACAACAAAATGAACAAGGGTAGTTTTTTAGACTTTCTGTCTCATTTTGTTGTGTTTGGGCTTTTATTTCTTTTCTCTCATTTTTTTGGGGGGTGGATCTTACTGGTCTTCTGCTTACATATTTTGATTTCTGTTTTTCTGTTATGTTTTTAATGTTTGTTTTGTGATTTTGGTTTGTTTTTTGAAAGATAAAGAGGGTACAGAGTTGGGTGGGTATGGAGGTAAGGAGGATCTGGGAGGTTTGGGGGTAGGGGAGAAGTGTAATCAGAATGTATTGTATGAAAACTTAAAAAAAATTAAAACGACCAACCAAACAACCAATCCATAAACCAGCTTAATTTATGTATTCTTTGCCTAACACAAAACTTACCCATGTTAATTAAACACGGAACGAAATGATTCTCAGTAACTCTGGTGAGTCATACAGCTGTCTCCACAGTGCTCTGTGGACCATTCACAATTCACATTACTCTAAAAGCCATTCTTATATCCATGTGTAGCCAACTCTGCCTCTAAACCTTGCCCAGCCAACTATTTTATGGCTATGAATATGTTATTTCTATTATTTCATACAATTCAATCATGTAGTATATAGACTCTTTATTGGGCATTCCTTAACATTAATGCTTCTGAAGGCCATCTACACCATGGTTCACTCAGGCAGAGGGGTGTCTAGGTTTTGAGTAAGCATCTTGGGAGTGATGACATCAAGTTTTTCTGTGGATTGTCAACATTCCCATCTCCTGGTTAGATGCCTAACAATGGAGCTGCTTGATCACAGGGTACATTCATGTCCCAACATTTACACAGTGATGAACTGTGATTCTCCTGGCTTACATTTTCATCAAGAATATATGAGAATTGCAATTTCCCATACTAGTAGTTATGTCACTTTATAATATATATCTTAATTCAGAAAAACATGAGTTTTGTGCCCCACCCTTGCCTTTGGCTTATATATGTTTTAGTGTGTATAAAGTATATGTCACTGCAGTTTTAACTTGCATTTTCCTAATTAATGCTAAACATCTTTTAAATTACTGGACTTTCTACATTCATTCTTTTGGTATAGTACCTATGAAGGATCGTGTCCACATTTAAATGTTGTTTGTCTCATTTTAAGTTTTTGAGAGTTTATTAAAGTCGCTTAAAGGTCTACGTGAGATAATTTGCAAATATGCTTCCCAGACTGCAGGGTTTTTTTTTACAAGGCAAAAACTTCACAACTGTGTCTTTTGATATGCAAAAGCTTTAGGTTTGTTGAAGTCTAATTTATCAATATTCATGTATCATGCATTTGGCATAATATTTAATAATATTTCTCTGCCTACCTCCATACTATGAAGATTTAATCTGTTTTCCTCTAAAATGTTCAGACTTTTTGCTCTTACATGAATATTTATGATCCCCATCCTTATATGCCTGCAATATTTGGTGGTTGAAGCAGGAAGATGTCTAGTCTGTGAGAAGGCCTAACTTAACATTAGTGCAGCCACGACAGGCTGCAGCCTAACAATACTGGGATCACGCTAACCAAAAAATAACTAGGAAAAACACAAACTGTACACTGCAGTGGACCAATTAAAATTAAGACAAACAAGGACCAGATGTTCTAGACTGTTAAAGATAGCTTACCTAAGTTGTATACTGGTTGCCAATTTTCTTGCAGCAATGACAGTACCAATCCCTATTTGACAAGACTTTTGTTGCCCCACTCCTGTCCAAATAGGAGTTGAAGCCGCATCTGAATCCAGAATTTCCCTACCCCCCACCATCCTTTACTCCTTAAAAACCCTGCCATAATGGAGCTCAAGATTCTCCCTGATCCAACCATTGTGTCAGAATGGACAGAAAGCCCAAGCTCAAGCTTGCTATAAGGGCTCTTTGCTTTTGCATATGAACTTGGATACCTGGTGGTCTCTGGGGAGCTCATGACTCAGGCCTAACAGTCTGGACCAAAAGCAAGACCCTATCTCAAAAAGCAAAAAAGAAATTAACCAAACAAAATAATTAAGATTCACTTATGTCTGTTATGTAAGGATTAAAAAAAAACAATTTGCTTATAAAAGGCCAATTTTTCTCAATATTACTTATTAAAGAGTCTATCTTCTTACTGAATTCTTTGGTACTCAGGTTTAAAATGCAAGAGTTTATTTCTAGATCCTCAATTCTTTCTCATTGATTATCTCTCTATCTATTTCTATTTTGTCTGTATTTATTTACCCACCCACTCACCCAACCAACTAATCAACCTCTACATTCATCTCTAGGCCACTGTCTAAATTTTTTTCATTATTGCAGTTTTGCTCTAAACTGTAAAATCAAGAAGTGTGATATGATGCCAGGCAGTGGTGTCACATGCCTTTACTCCAAGCACTCGGGAAGCAGAGGCAGAAGGATCTCTGTGAGTTCAAGGCCTGGTCTACAGAGCTACTTCCAGAACAGCCAGGACTTTTATATAGAGAAAATCTGACTCAAAACAAAACAAACAAACAAAAAATCAAAAGCAAAGAGAGGTATTGATGTGGGAGTTCCTTTTGTGTGCTGTGATCACCACTAATGAATAAAGAAACTGCCTTGGCCTGTTGATAGGGCAGAACTTAGGTAGGCAGGGAAAACTAAATGGAATGCTGGGAGGAAGAGTGCAGAGTCAGAGAGACGCCATGGATCTGCTAGAGTCAGACATGCCGAATCTTTGTCGGTAAAGCACTCCCACGTGGCCATATACAGATTAATAGAAATGGTATAAATTAATATAAGAGTTAGCCAACAAGAAGCTAGAGCTAATGGACCAAGCAGTGTTTTAATTAATATAATTTCTGTGTGGTTATTTTGGTTCTGGGTGGCTGGGATGAACAAGCAGCCTCCTCCCAGTACAAGATATGATATGCTACCTTTTTATTTTTAGCTATCATGCAAAATAAGTGCTTCATTATGACATCTTCATACACAACTACCACTGTACTATGATCATATTCCACATTTTCTCTATTCTATTACAAGATCATGTTGGCTACTAGGAATCCTTAGCATTGTTTCTAGGATCAGCTTTTTCCATTTCTACAAAAACGGCTGCTAAGGGTTGGTGGAGATTATACTCAATCAACAGATCCATTCTAGTAAAACTAATATTTTCATTAAACATTCTAACTCATAAATACGAGCATCTGATATACTTTTTTGAGTAGGTATGGTAACCTGAGGGCTTTGCAATTCTGGTCGAGTCCTCTTCCACTGAGCTTCATCTCAGCATCTCTCTATATACACTTTGAAATAATATGCATAACCTTAGAAAATATTTAAAACAATTCCAATTTATCAATGGATTTATCATTTATCAATTTATCAAATTCAATTTACTAATTAATTTCAATATAATATTTAATTCCATGACTGAAAGTTGTTTTAGGACAAATATTTCTACATATCCATCTATAGATAGATGTTCCACTTATATTTACATTTTTCTTAACTTTCAAACAGCCACTAAGTCATAGACAGGTGTCAAATAGTCAATATACCATTTTCCTTTACTTAATTTGATATTGAGTTACAAACCTCATGCCTTATAAACCTCAAGTAATATCAATGGGGGAGGAAGTATGGGAGGGTTTCCAGCAACCAAGAACAATTTCCTCCATAAACCAATTAAACTGTCAAAATCTGAAAACAGATATATTTCTTCCATGAAAACTCATAGCTTATTCAGCTTCACCAGCTGTCCTGATTACAAGTTTTGCAGTGAAGGATCTAGCTCAGATTCCCACATCACTTACACTGTCCTCTCTCGGGTTTTTTCTGCCTGAAGCAGATGAACCTTAAAGGTTCGTTTACTATGGTCTCAAGACACCATAACTTGTAAAGATGAAAGGCATTTGTGTTCCTCAGTATAGGTGCCTGATGTTTCCACAGGATTGGGTAAGGTCGATCAGTTTTGGCAAGAATGAAGCTGCTTTCCTTGTGCAGCACATTATGTGGAGCAGGACTTCACCCACTGCTGCTGATGACAATCCCTCTGATTCCTTCCCTGAGAATTCTTGACTGTGAAACTTCTCTTTTGCCCTTTGCAATGAGTTCCTGTTTTGTGGGAAACTATTTTATAAATTTTTATTCACCAGCTTTTCAATTTGCTCACCTTATTAAATCTCAGTAATTGGAGAGTTTCCTATTTTACTTAAAATGTTATCTGTTACAACTGTTATTTTGATGCACAATTTGTCCCCAGTTCTCCCAGAGGGGAGCCTTTCAAAATATCTCTCACTTTCACATGACCTCACAAATCTTTGGTTGTTTCCTTAATAATATTTCAGGGTCATTTTGCACATACTTCATCCCAGCTTGGAAGTAAGCTGTTTCTTGAAAGAGGTTTAAGTGCATTTTATAGGAATGAGTTATTTATAAGGTGAAATGGGGTTAAAAGCTGTGCTAACTGCTACTGGAGTATAGCTGTTCTCAGGTCCTTTCAAAGAGAGCTGAGGAATGCATAAGATACATTCATCCATGAACAGAGGACATTCATACCTCTCTCTCTCTCTCTCTCTCTCTCTCTCTCTCTGAGGCTTGAGATGAACTCCTGATCCTCCTTTCTTTACCTTCTAAGAGCTGTACTTACAGGTGTGTAGCATCATACTTACTTTTGTATTTATTCTGTATTTCTAAAACAATGTGTACAGAAAAGATATATTCAGGGGAAAAGAGTCAGGGAAGAGCCATTTATATATTCCATTCTATCATTCATTCATTCTGTAAGTATTTGCTGAGCATTTTCTAAGAGCCAGCACCAAGCTGGTAGTAGGACAGAGTGCAATGACCAGAGAGGTGAGTTCAGCTTCATAGCCTCACTTCTGTACTCCTCCATAGTCCAAGGCTACCACTGAGTAAAATTAGGGAAAAGACCAGCGGAGGTGAGAATTTTGATAACTTCTAGAAGGCATGACTCCAGGGTTAAGGGCTTCAGACTCAAATCTGATAGTCTCCTGATGGTAAGAAACATTAACTTGCAGCAGACACTGGCCTACACGTTAGCAAGCGCAGTCTACCCACTGGATTCTTCCTTAAAGTGCCAACCAACTACTGTAGAAAGGAAAAGTGCCAGAGTTACTACTCTTTGGTTCTGAAACGGGGCCTCAGCGAGAAGCAGAGGGTCAGGGTTTTTATACTCAGCTGCATAGCCAAAGATCCAGAAAGGAAAGTATAAGACTTGTTTTCTTCAAAAAACAAAACCAAAAACAATCAGTTTAAGAATGTTAAGGAAGACTCTTACCTGCAGAGACACCAGAGGACAAATCCAAGCCCACAGTAAGGGTCCAAGCAGATGGCCACTTCTCTAGACGGGTAAAGTTCACATTGCAGCTTAATAGAACGGCAAAAGGCACTGGTGGCTGCATGAGACATCTGAAAGACAGAAAGGCAGCAAGAAAATAAGTGTCTGAATATCCAGCATCCAGTGACATCTGAGGGACAACATGCCCATATTAAATTTATGGTAATTCACAATAAATGCTCCAAGGATACTTTTAGAGACAGTGACAAGTATAGCAAGTTTGAGTCACATTGTTCTGGAAAGGTAGGCGCTGATGTTCCCATTAGTCTTCCTACTCTCCCTCCTTTTTTGAGGGTGTGTGGGTAATGGATGGGTGTTAGGCATGGTCTCACATGTGTTACCTAAGGCAGCCTGGAACTTACTACAAAGCCTTAACTGGCCTTTAACTGTGGCAATCCTTCTACCTCAACCTTCTGACTGTGTGGATTACATGTACAAGTCACTACACTCAGAGAGCTTCCATTTTGAACAAATAAACCACACTCAAAACTTCTTGACCCTCCTTGTAACTCCAGCAATGAAAACAAGAAAGCTTTGGATGTGAAAAGCAGATTATACAAACAGGGATTCTTGTGTCTATAAAACTGCCTGCAGGTAGATAAAGAGGGTAGAAGCTTCATGCCCACCTCTGCAGTGGAGTCTTGGCCTTATTATTCCCTGAGGTTCAGGGACTCTCACAGCACCTGTCCGTGATATACAGGTGTCTATACTTCACAAGCATGGAATCCCATGTTTAAATAATAGTGGCTCAGAAGTGAAAAAATGTGCTGAAAACCATGTTAGGGAGTTTTGGAAGTAAAACCTTAACCTTCTTGCTGACCCTCAGGTCCTTATTATATATGACCATTCTGCAATGAAATGGCAGTCAAACTCTGTCTCTGTGTATCATAGAAGATGGTGAAGCTCTTTCTTTGTAATCCCTTCCCTCTTCCCAACTCAGAATAGATCCTGTATAATACGTAAGGTGACAGATTCTGAAACACCACAGACTGCATCAAACAAAAACATTGTTTTTCTGAGAAATTGATAACCAAGTCGACTTCTGAGAAATCAAGGAAGCATAGAAAGCTGTATCAGACATGATGGCTTAAAATATGTCACAAGTTAAATGTGAAGTAACATGCCACTGCAGTGCTAATTTATCAACAGAACCAGTAAAGAACACAAGGAAGGAAATCCAACCCATTTATTCAACACTTCAGCAGAAGAGATAAAAGAAAGAAGGATGCAGATTCTTTTGATTGTCAAGTGTCTGTCAGTTCACTGTCAGAAGTTCTGTCCAGGGAAAGGCTATATTAATGGAACTGCTTCACTGAGTTCATCCCAGTTGTAGCGTTACTCTAGAATGCAAAATATATACAGATATGTGTGTGTATATACATGTAGTCTCTCTCTCTCTCTCTCTCTCTCTCTCTCTCTCTCTTCCACAGTATCTGCTTAATGGGGAAACAAATCTATAGTTATACCATGTTCCTCTAAGGTCCTGTCACTTTTTGAATCACAGTTAGTGATCAAAGTAAATAATCAAAGCAACCATTACTGCCTGGATGCACTCAGAACCAGAAAATAGCCCTTCTGTTCCTTGGGTAAATGCTGCCATGCTGAGTGCTTGCTCTGTCACTCTATAAGGCACTGTATTCAGTGCTAGGGATTTAAACAAAACAGCAATACAGAAATCAGGTGAGGTACACTGCTATCCAGCCCTTGGGCAAGGGGACTGCTGCAAGTTTGAAGGCAGTCTGAGCCACAGAGTGAATTCTATGCCAGTCTCAGATACAGATTTCTTTCTCTCTCTATATAAAAATAATGAGTAAGTATAGACCTGCTCTCAAAGAGCTCATCATGTAGTGCAAAGTTCAGAAATGGGGATAACTGTAAGATTTGCCAGCACTTTGCCAAACTTGATCAACATCAGAGAAACGGGTTGTTCATATCTTCCTGGCTGGTAGCTAAGGAGTCTGGTAGGTTTTGAGAGTAGTTTTAACACATGATAAGAGGATAAACAGGTTAAGAAAAAAAAATACAGGGAGAAAAAAGACCCAAACAAAACA
>LOEQ01001736.1:418561-441624 GCA_001685075.1 Bramus lutescens
AAAAAAACCCTCTATCTCTGCTAAGCACATTCCAGTTTGGGGCCTGAACTGGGAGTGTGTTCTGAAATGAAGTGTGAATTCCTGATTTTTAGTAGATAACCTCAGACTTGGATAAAGAAGTATTTTCCCCCCAGAGGCCAAGCAACAAAGGACTCCGAGAAGCCCCAAAAGTAGATCTCTGAACATATGTGCATCAGATGTGAGACAGCCTCAAACCTATGTACTACTTAATTTTGGTTGCATTGTGAGATAATTAATACACGGCATGACCTAAGCAGATTTGTCTTTCAGAGTCATTTTGCTTTGGCTGATGTTAAATAAGTGTCCTTTCCCTGGGTAGATACAACTAAGAGTGCACAGGACCATTCAAAGTTCAAAGCAACACAACTGAATGGGTAAAATGTAAGACTCACTTATAGCACAACATATTCTGTTTTATATGAACCCTGACATTCCATAGCATGAATTACAGAGAAAACACCCATAGCTTTTATGGTATGCAACTGAATGCTTTCATTCAAAAGCTAAAATTGAGTAAGAATTTCTTCCAGAGAAAAATGGTGTCTTTGCTACCCTATGGGACTAAAGAGGCAGACATTAGAGCAGACAATATGCCAGACAACTTCCCCTATTCCCCTGTGCATTTCAGCCCTTAAAACATATAGGGTCTCATTAACTGATACCACAATATACTTCTCTTCACATGTTCATCATCAGATTATCAAAAATTGGAAAAACATTTTAGGAGTTTGAAAGAAAGTCTAGTTATCTATCTCTCTGAGTTTTTCTATGGTGTATAAATTAACTTGACTCACCAGAACGTAATGCACACTATCTTTTCATGTAGATGTATCTTTTTAAAATTAAGATTCCCACTTCCATGCTCCATGAAAATAATCAGAAGTATGAGTTTCTATGATTCTATTTTGGCTCTGACAGGAAGAAATTCAAAGCTCACTTAAGGATAACAATAATTAACTCATCATGGTCTGAGAATATTTCTTTTAGGAAGATATTTAGATTTTTTGTTGTTGTTATTGCTGTTTTTTTTGAGAAAGGGTTTCTCTGTGTAACAGTCCCAGCTATCTAGAACTAGCTCTGTAGACCAGGCCAGTCTCAAACTCCCAGAGATCTACCTGCCTCTGCCTCCTGAGTGTTGGGATTAAAGGCTTGCACCATTCCACAGGAAGTTTTTTTTTTTAAAATTATTTAATATTCACGATAATTTGGTGTGCTCTCTAATTTCACTGAAGAGACTAAGTCTGAGAGCTAACTAACAGGTAACCAGTTCAAAGTGTCCCAGTTTGACTCAAAGGCAAAGATGGAGAGGAAAAGGCTTCCTGAGGCTTTGGACCCTGAGGGACATCTGAACTATGAGGATGCCGATTCTAGGTAACATCAGTAGTTCTACTCTTTGATAGCCAAAAGGTTCTCACTCTAGCTTCACCAAGCAGCCATCTTTCAGTTTATGATTATGTTCAAGTTTGATAAGAGAAGGCAGTACAAAGATGCAGAGCAGAGTAAGTAGAGTGGAGAACCAGCAAGCAAGAAGATTATATATAGTATTCTAGTATGCAGTAAGACTGTGACAATTCAAAAAATTGTTAGAACATGCTAGGTAAGGGCTGTATGATTAAGTCATACCCCCAGCTTTCCCCAGATTATTTGAAAATTGGCTCTCAGGTAATGAAAGGTCACATATGTAATAGCTTCTATGAAAATAATAATACATGTCTCTCCATACATCACAGAACATAATCATACATAACAACATTACTGGACAATCAGTGCATGGCTTGTCTGTTGTCCATCACTGGTCTGCACATTATAGGCAGACCTGTCTTCTCACCTTTACACCAGCTAGCATTCCAGTTGTGGACACACTAAAGTCAAGGTAAGCCAGCGTGTCTGGGTTAGAAGGTTTGTAGATTTGGGCAGGTCGCTTCTTTGGCAAATCATCTGCAGAGGAAAACAAAACTATCAGTCTACTTGCCTACACTAAAGACCATAACAAACAAATGCACATAGAAAGCCAGTCCAAGTGCTGACCTGTGTCCAGTATGAGGGGCCATGTCCTGACATCTACAGCTGCTGCTGCCTCCCTGGACCGTAGCAATTTACAAATCAGTTGTGTTGTCATGAGACAAGCAGAGCGACTCACCTGAGGAGCAGAGACAAGGGAAGGAATGAATGTACACCAGAAATGGACACATCTGGGAGGTGCTCGTCCCTTATGTGCCTGGTGTTCCTCATAGATTAAAAGTACTCAGCTTTAATTCCCAAGAGCTAGCTGAGGACATGGAGCTGTTCTGGCTGCAAATGTCACTCTTGGTTGAATAGGATGACCTTTTCCAGTAGTAGAAGGCCATTCTCTAGGGTTTCTCTCCAGCTAGAACTTCCAAACTAGTTCTTGAGAGCTACCTAGGGTACGGAAAGCCAGGAGTACTGGTGACATACACACCCAGAAAAAACTCAGAGGCCAGGTTCTACTCCTGAGATTAAGTAGTGTCCTAGCATTACTCTCACACCCAAGAAAAACATCAGAAGCTTCTTTCTCAGCATGTGTTATTTGACAAAAGCTACATAAGCAGATACATTGTAGATATTTTCTAGCAGGAGTGTCTTCCTTGGCAGGGTTCCCACATAGCAAGCTACCAAGAACATTCACCAGAAGGCCAAGACTATTCTTGGCTTCTTAGGATTCTGCTTCCCATAAGAGAAACACATGCTAGTCTTTTTAACTTCCTTATACATAAAAACAAAGTATACACATACACTCTAAAAACAAAGAAAATAACCTTCTAGGTTCAGAAGAAAGGAACTTGAAGAAAATGAATTTTTTCCCCATTTAGATTGCTTCTTAGTGTTTGGTGATGAAGCCTTCTCTATGGAGCCAATCTGAGGCATTTTCAGTGTCAATGCACTGCTATTGCTGCTCCCAGCTGGCCAAAGCTTCCATGTTGCTCAGCTTAGATCTTACTCCCAAAGCTAGATGATAAACTTCCAGGAGACAGACTATTTCCAATTCTATTACTTTCATTGCAAACCCACATGTACAGCACAGCTAGCAGCTGCTCCAGGAGACTTTAGGTCTGTGACTCACAGCTTGCCACTGGGCACAGGCAGATGAGAGGCCCACAAGCTCCTACCCAGGCCTTGGTTACCTCTACGATCATCTTGACTGTAGGCAATGTTGTTGCAATATTCTGCGGATGTGGAGGTCGCACGGTGATTGGCACACAGCCTGCATACAGGCAACCATAAAACGCAGCAATAAGGTCTATTCCTACACAAGAGGAAAACAGAAAAACTCACATGAAGCCAATCACATTGCTTAATGACCACCACTGCTCTTTCTAAGTGAAAGTTCTAGTCTGGGAAAAGTCAGACAGTTAAGCAAACAAGGCCTTTAAGAAACTTCTTCTCTGCGTCCTTTGGTAAGTCTCAATAACTACTTTCTTGTGGCTTGTTCTTCAAGACAGCTTAGATGATTCATTTATATGTCATTTCTCTGGATAACTATTCAATAGTATGATTATGCCTAGGAGCTGAAAACTTTACTACTCCAATATGAACTACCTTAGTAACTTAATCAATTGTAGATATAAAAGTTTGGGTAGGCATTGCTTTAACCCTCTGAAGCAGTGTTAACATGTATCTTAGGCCATGTGAGTAAGAATAACTAGAGGAAATGAGCCTGGTGAGACTCTAAACAGATATAAAGAAAATACTAGGCAGTAACCCAGCAACTCTTCAAGTATAGTTGCAGGCAACAAAGTGGCTCTTCCCATCACTGTCCTTGCTACCTCTCAGGGGTCATGTCTGATCCTGCTGCTTTACCTGGAGGGTAAACTAATGCCACGTGGTCTCCATCTTGCAGGTGGCCCCTTTCCATCAGCATCACAGCTATCTTCTCTGCGCGCTTGTGAAGCTGAACACACGTCAAGGAGTTTGCTATTGTTCCCTGAGCATTGTAAGAAGAGGTTGTTAGGGATATCTCACCATAGTAGATCATACACCATATAATCCATTTGCCACAAAATCTCAGGTCAATGGGTTTTGATATGGTCATAGTTTTAAACCATAATTATAATGGTCATATTTAGAATGTTTTCATCATTTTCTCCTACTATATCAAAAAATTAACTCTCCCTCCTTAAAAATCAACAACTGTCAATAGCTCTCTAGGCAATTCAAGTACATTTTCCTTTTCTAAAGATTTATTTATTGTATATATAGTATTCTGCCTGTGTGTATGCTTGCAGGCCAGAAGGGGGACCAAATCTCATTACACATGGCTGTGAGCCACCATGTGGTTGCTGGGAATGGAACTCAGGACTTTTGGGAAAGCAGGCATTGGGAGAACAGGCAGTGCTCTTAACTGCTGAGGCATCTCTCCAGCCCTCAAGTACATTTTCATGTAGATTTTTTAAGTATGTAGAAACAAAAAGAAAACATCTTTAGGCTAAAAATACCTTGAAAGAGGCTTACCAGGAAAGATTAGTGCAGGATAGGAACTGAGAAAGACCAAAAGGTATGCCATTTATTATTTACATTGTGAAGAAAAGAATGAATAAAGTATTATAGCTAGACATGCAGGTATATGACTACAGTCCCAGCACTAGGGAAGCTGAGTCAGGAGGATCAAGAGTTAGAGGCCAGCCTAGTCTATTTTGCAACTTTGAGGATATTCTGTACTGCTCATAGTAACCGGTCTCAAAAGAAACAAGTGTGTCTGGGGGGCATGTAAACCCTCCTCCACAAACTACATTCAACTAACTTAAAAAAATTCCTGATACCACATATAGTTCATTTACATCAATCACAGGTGTGAAGACCACTGTCTACAGCTACTTTCAAACAGGCCTTTTTAAAGCAGTAGACAATTCTGACTGGTAGTTTATGGGGTGAGAAAGACTAAGGAAACTGAAAGTGAAAAGTGATTGTAAACAACCACAATATCATGAATGTATCATATTAAAGCAAATAGCTTGAAAGAAGAATGTCAGAGCTTGTGGGACTCATAGGAAAACACACTGAGCTTCAAGAGTAGGTACTGAAACTCCCCTTACCCAAAAAAAGATATGTGTGAAAGTGAGATCCTAAAGGAGCAGGTAGGAAGAGCTACCTACTATGTGGAAAACAGCTGCATGGACTCTGGACTGTTAGGCAGCAATGTCTGGAAAAACACCCTGAATTCCTGTATAAAATGTCCCAAGTCATAAACACTCATGTGGATGGAAGTGCAGAAGAGTATTTTATGATGCATTAAGATTCATGTACCAGTACCTCATATTTAGCAAAACATCCATAGTAAGTCCTATGAGGCCAAGTTGTTGTCTCTGACGACCAACACAAAGAAAGGCAGGGCAGGGTGGAGTCATCCAGGAAACAGCCAAATCAGTTTTTAGACAGACATCACTGATGCTATGACTAGTGTTTTAAATAGGAGAGATGCTTGGCTTGCAAGTCTCTAAATTATCCCTTTCCTCCCACACACTCTTCTTTGCATCATAGGAAGATTAAAATAAGAAAAAAGAAAGTGGCATGTAAAGTAGACTAGTGAGAAAGAAAGCATATGAGATGGCGTGAGTCTAAGAAATACAAAAACTTATAATTTGGTGCCTTCAAGATTAAGCATTCCTCTGAGCATTTACTCATGAACATGCCTGTCAGCATGAATTAAAACACGCATCTAATTAAACTTAAGGCCCATTGAGCTTGGGGAAAGTGGCTATGGGAAAAAAATAAATAGCACAGCTGATGGTAAGGTTCCTCATCAAACCCACTCTTGACATTGGAGTATGACAGTCTCTTTATAAGGAAATGCAGCATACCAATGGTCATACACAGGATATGAACCTCATGGCATACGAGCAATATGTCTCAGAAGAGATTTGGCAGAATTAGTATATCTCTCCATTCCTATTGAGAACAACTACCTGTTTTGGGGGAGTCCCTCACAATCCTATTGTTATGGTATGCCTATCTCTGCCTAAGGTAACTATAATTCTCTAATAAATTTTCTTCCACTATCAGAAGAGTTAAAGTGGATCCCTATTATAGTTTGGATGTGGTCTAAGTTTTCTTCAAAACACCAAGGGTTAAAATTTATTCCAAACTGTGAAATATTAGAATGTTAAAAACTTATTAAGACCACAGTGTTTAGAGGTAAAGCTTTGGGGGCAAAAAGCAGGATTATTACATGATGTCTTAAGAATGGAACCTCCATCGTTGAGTTGTGGTGGGTTTCTGAGAAGGGAAGAGACCAGCTCAAAGATATTCAGTTCTACTCTTCTCCTGTCACAAGAAACTCTATTGCCTCAGGATTATGTCAGCAAGAAAGCCATCACAAGATGTGACCTCTCAACTTTGCATTCCCAAAACTGTACGCCAATATAAGTTTTTAAAAATGAAATGGTATGCCTCAGAGATTTTATTATAGCAACAAAAGTAGGCAATACAACCACCTATCAATACCTTGTTGGAAGATAAAGATGATTCCCCTCCCTTTCTTTGGTTCTGAGATTTGAGAAGCTTGGAGGACTCACAACCAGAAGTCAAGAATTTCGTAGAAAATTCACTTTAATTTTAGTTCCTGAAGTCAGCTTTTTAACAAAATGTGATATTTAATTTACATGATGTCTTTTATCTTTTAAAGTTATGAAATAATTTCCAAAATATTCTTTACCATTTTATGGGATTAATAAAAAAAATTAACCCATCATACTCTGTGATAATGGCTCAGGAGAAAAACACACTTTATGGGAATTAGGATCTGGAGCCAGCATGTATAGAGACTTGAAATTCATCAGTATTACCTTCAAGTCCCTTTAGAACTTGTTATGTTGGAAAGACATAGACTATGATAAGTCTGGCATAATTTTTTTGCTGAGCTTCTGTGATGAGGTGACCATCAAATGAGTAACTCTCTTGCTTGGAAAGAGCCATGTTGAAAAAACAATCTTCACCTGAACATTGGAATCCCTCACTGGGGTCACTAGAGATGTTATGTGTGTTGAGATCCCTCTTCCCCATATCTGAAGGGTAACTCAAAGCAGGCTGGCAGCTTGAATGTCAAAATAATGGTATGAGACATTATTCTATTTCTTGCTTTTCCTCCTTCCCTTGTTAAGTGTGACATGACTCCACTGTATAATGGGCATACAATGTGACACAGATACATTAGCACTTGCTCTTTAATAGTCTTGTGTGTCTGTGTTCATGTATGTGAGGATGCATGTTTGTGCACATGCACACGGAAGAGGGCAACCTAAGGTGTAGTTCATCTATAAGGGGCTGTCCACCCCCACTTTTTTTGAGAAGAGGTCTCTCAGTGTCCTTGAACACTGGTATCCACCTGTCTCTACTTTCCTAGGGCTGAGATTACAAGCACTTCATCTTTTTTCCCTTGTATATCTCAGGGATTGAATTCATGTCCTCATGCTCACAAGGTAAGCACGCTATTGACTGAGCTATCTCTCCAGCCTCTATTCAGTTAGAAGATTTAAATACAATCTCTTAAAGCAACAGAAATACTACCAGTTTTCAGTGACATGTTTTGTTTTTCCACACACTACTTGTTAAGAAAACAAATTCCAAGTGTTTCCATGAAGTCGTTTAGCCTCAGATAACTGCCATTATTTCCTGACATCCTCACCAATATTCAAGGGAAAAAATATTCCTATTCTGAAATCACTGGGAAAAACAGATTTCTAGGTAAAAATATTTCATCAAGTTAGAACTGTCTTCTAATATAACCGTGGGTGAATTTTCATTAGTAGGATGATAGTGCAGAAACAACCAGGGGTCAGCTTCCATTGTAAACAGAAGAAGCTTCATTTTCACTGACTATGAACTTGACACTGTTTTAAAGTTTTATTTTAACAACTAAAACAGTTAAGGAATGAACAAAAAGCCAAACAAAACTTGTGCTTTGAAATTATAAAGAAAATACTCCAAATAAGGAAACAATACGAAAAAATTAAATGAGTTGGCTAGAGTTCCTAGTAATAACAAAAAAGGATACTCTGTATGCTTTGAGAGGGAAAGTTTTCCACTGTTAGTCATCATTTTAATATGCAGTATTTCAACTTTCAATCTTGCATACCTCATACCTAATTACTACAGTTGCCATGGATGCAAGCACATGAATGGATACTGAAGGTAACAATGAGAAACATCCTCCAAACTCTGAAGTTATGTGTTTCAATCATATTAAAATACCCATAATCCAAGAAAGATGGTATTATTAATTGTAGAAAGCACTGGAAAGGCTGTAGGTGACATATGAAACATGATGGTCCCTCAGACATGTCACAAGAAATTCATTATGAAAATGAATTCCCATGCTACTTTGTACTCTTTCTAATGCTGCATTTAGAAAACATGACTACACATGTAGCCTATGATGTCTTTCTGCTGGACTGAACAAGACAGTAATTTAAGTGTAAAATGTACTATAGTGAGCATGAGATATTGTTGTTATGTCCCAGGTTGAGCACTTTTAAGTTGTTCCAAGTTGAACACTTTTCAGTTGCTCCAGGTGCAGAGAGAGGATGCAGGTGCTTGACTCTGAATCTTTCTGAAGACACTGTGACCCTTCAGACATCTCAGAATGAAACTCCACATAGGTCACAGGAGAGTTAGGAATGGGTCGCATATAAGAGGAGAAGGCACCCTTGAACCATACATTTTGCATACTAAGCTAAAGTAAATTTATTCATGGCTTTGACCTCTACAACTAATATTATGTATCTGATTTTCTGTTATTTTTGTTGAAATGACTTTAAAGTATGTGAGCTATTTTCCAGTAAACACTTTACTATAGATTCAATGTTTTCTTACAGTAAATGACTAAAATCACAGGACTTGAGGGCCTGGATAATGTTCACAAGGTCACACAGATCGGATGTCAAGCCTGGTACTCTGACATCACTCCAGGGCAGTGTCTGAGGTGTCTTCTTCATAGATACAAGCAGAACAATGCTGTTTTCACTATTCTGTACATGAACACACTGCCATCAAGTTTGAATATTCATGTCTACAAGGATCTACTTCCTCATGAGCTTAGACTTAGACTTTCACAAAGTTTGAACACAGGTATTTATCCATCTTACAAAAATGGGAGCAAAGTATTAGGCAATGTTAAAGGGGAGATTTTAAAATGATTCAAACCTTGACTTGCTCTCTAAATGCTGACAGTTTGCTCAGGATACGATCACTTTGGCAGTGTTAGGGAAATTAAAGGAGGGAGAAAGTTCTCATTAAAAGATATTAGAAGGCACTATGCTCAAGGAAAAGGAGGTAAGTTACAGTTAAGGCCATACATGCTAGACATAACTTGGGAGGCAATATTGGAAGAAGAAGAGCCATGGAAAAAGCTATGGCCAAGAGGAGCTTACAGGAAAAACGCTATATGAAGAGAGCCAGGAGAATCTAGGAAGAGAGAAGATTAAAGGGAAATGAAAGTATCACAGATGTGAAGGAAGATGAAAATGGACAGTTGTGGAAGTAAGGGGAGTCATGCCTATATCTATAGACTGAAGATAGATTCATTAAAAAAGATTTAAAAAATGGCAGTCTTGGACCAGCAATGGCTCAGCAGGCAAAGGTACATGCTTATCAGCCTAAAAAAAAAAATGAGTTCAATATCCAAGACCCAAATGATAGAAAAAGGAAGAACTGATTCCCACAAGTTGTCCTCTGACTTCCAGAAGCATGCTGTTTCACAGTGAACCCATGCAAGTACACAAAAAGACAAATAAAAATGTAATGAAACTGAATAAAGAAGGGGGGAAGACAGGAGTCATTTTGGATGCATCGGTATGTGGTCACCAAATTCTCAAAGTTCAGACTCTATGAACAAATGGTCATGTGGCCATTTGTAGGAGGAGGCCCATGGGCTGTGAACACAGGGTGGCCCTCAGAGGAGAAGCATGCCATTAAACATTCAGAGAACAGGGGGACAATACAGAAATATTCTTCCTTGTCTCCAAAGACTCCCTCTGGATAAGGACTTGAGCAGATGTAGTATATGATGAACCACCATAGCCAACACCACAGAGGGTAATTTCAAGATGAGAAGTACCTTTATGACAGAGTAAGGTGAGGGATGGTCAAGTACATATATTCAGAGGAACTCAAATCACACACAAATACCCTGATAACTAGAAACCAAACCTTTGAAAACTCAAATTTTTGATAATTAGGAATCCTAAACAGCTTCAGCTATATGTACTTTCAAGTACCTGTACCCACCAAGGAGTCCTACATTATGGTCTGTTTATTAAGCTTTAGTTCCATAGCATAGATAAAAGTTAAACAATAACAACAATAAAAAACAAAACTAGATCTTTGCATGAAAATTTTACTTTTAGTATTTCCTTCTATATTTAAGGTCAGATTTCTAAGTGTTAAGGAGGAAGAATTTGATTTCCCTAATGTGAAATTTAAACATAAACTTTATTAAGTAGAAATGGTTTTCATTCCTTAGAAGCCTGCAACTAACACATATTTATGTGTAAACAAGTTGGTTTGTAATAAGATTAAGAATATAACTATTTCTTTTACCCTGCAACCTCTCCAGCATAAGTTGTCATCAGTGTTTTTGATCTTGGCCATTCTTACAGGTGTAAGATAAAATCTCAGAGTTGTTTTGATTTGTATTTTTCTGATGACTAAGGATGTTGAATATTTCCTTAAGTGCCTTTCAGCCATTTTAGATTCCTCTGTTGAGAGATCTCTGTTTAGGTCTGTACTTCATTTTTATTATTGGATTATTTGTTCTTTTGATGATCAATTTCTTAAATTCTTTGTATATTTTGTAGATCAGACTTATGTCTGATGTAGGGTTAGTGAAGATCTTTCCCCATTCTGTAGGCTGTCATTTTCTCCGTTGACTGTGTATATTGCTGGTGGGAATGCAAGATGGTACATCCCCTTTGGATGTCAGTGTAGCAATTTCTCAGAAAATTAGGAAACAACCTTCCTCAAGATCCAGTAATACCACTNGTGAGGTAACCCAGACCCAGAAAGACAATTATCACATGTACTCACTCATACATGGTTTTTAAATATAAAGCAAAGAAAACAATCCCACAAATCACAATCCCAGATAACCTAGACAACAATAAGGACCCTAAGAGAGACATACATACATCTAATTTGCATGAGAAGTAGAAAAAGACAAGATCTTCTCAGGAAATTGGGAGCATGGGGACCTTGGGAGAGGGTTGAAGGGGAGAGGAGAGGCAGGGAGGGGAGCAGAGAAAAATGTAGAGCTCAATAAAAATCAATAAATAATATAACTATTTCCTGTGACTGTATTAGTTCTCTACTGTAGATATCATTAACCTCTCAGTTTTGGGTGAGAAATACTGAGAAGGAAGTGAAAGCACTGAGAAGTGTGCAGTTTTGCTTTGCTCTCTGTTTCTTGACTGCTGATGCAGTGATGCAGTGTGGTTTGCTTTCTTAAGCTTCAGATGCTGTGACTTTCTTCATAATGGTGAACTGTATGAGCAGAAATAAATCCTTTCCCCCACATATTGCTTTTGTATTTTACCATAGAAACAGGAAAAAGAAGTCTTTGAGAGTATATAAAGAAGCTGACCTTCCAGAAAGAAGTTCAGACTATTAAAGTAAGCAGTTAGGAAATATGAGTTCTGGAGCTCTGGAGCCTACCCGACAATTGAGCAGTGTGTATAGCAGGTGGTCTGGGGTGGTCTGCGCTCTCCACTGTAAGACCTCTGACAGAAACAGGAACTGGAAAGACACAAGGATGTTAGAGTCATGCCACTGGAGTCTGGGCTAGGCAATATCAATATTTAAGTAAAAATGAGTATATTCTTTCCTACACAGAGGAATAAGGACACAGTCACATTTAAGAAAAAGTCAAGCAAATATATCAATAACAGAATGAGTAAATAGTTGGCTTTTCCCCTGCAGTTATTTAGAATTCAGTGCAACTGACTCAGACCGACAGAACCAAGGATTGCTATTGTATCCTTGGTTAGGCAAGTTTTCTACAAGTCAGCACAAGGAAGAGGAGAGCTATCTTATCTTATAGATAAGATCAGCCAGAAGATGCAATGTTGATTTCTGTGATGTTTAGAAAAGAATATATGATCTAGCTTACTTAAAAAATTTCTATTAAATATGTGATTATAGAATGCCAATTCTCTGGTGTTATTGCAGTGCAAATTACATAGATTACTAAATGCATCTTATTTAGTCTTAAATAAAAAGGACAGCTTATTTCACATGAAGATATAGGACTTTCCATATAACACCCTAACACCTATTAATAGAAATGTACTATATGAGGACAGCATGACAGTCAAGTTCTTTTTAATGAGCAAACTGCTATATGCTATTACACTGGCAATATTTAAATAATTTTGTCACATTCATAATAGGCCATACTAAATGGGCCTACCTTGGGGTGTGAGAATCAGGGAGTCCTAAGTATTGTCAGAAATGAAGTGTTACAATGGGACTCAGAAATACACAAGCAAGTTATGTGCTTTGCTGTGTGGGTGGGGAGGTGCTAGATATTTGTTCTTTAAGCTACATTAAGAAGATTAACTGTTAAACCCCAAAAGACAAAAACTGTGCACCAAGGCCACTGTGAAGCAGTGTGGGTTTCACATCAGGACTGGTGGAGGATACTTAGAAACAAGTGAAGATCAAAGGTTTCCTAACATTTGCCTCAATCCTGCCCATGTTAATGATATCACTTCTTCATTTCTGTGCCATGATGAAACTTCCTAAAGCCTCATGTACCCTGTAACATTCTCTCCTATAAACTTATTAATCTCCACTGTGAAGTGGGTTAGCATCACCAAAGATGTGAAATCAGTAATAAATATGGAACTGACATTCTGTGGGACAGTCATTCTGTGATTTTACAAATAGTTAACACAGCTCTAGAGTCAAGGGAATAATGTGAGCTCTGACCTCGGTTCTCACCTTCCGGGCCTGGTCATTGTCCTCTATCTGACCCAGGTCTCTGCCACTAGCCTGAGCAATCCTCTTTCCAGACACCAGGTTTCCCACCATCACAGAGGCAGGGCCAATTTCTGGGAAAAAAGAGAAAAATAACCTTAAAGACATTAAAGTGAAATTCTTTTTAACAGGACTCTTAGTCAATTAATGAAGAATTAACCTTGAGAAAACACTTTGGAAGATACAGCTTCAAATCACTCTTAATATAAGATAGCAAAGAAATCATTGATGTGTCTGTGATGGTCAAAATTAACAAACCAGAATGAGGTTACACAGGAATGATGTTTTCAACACAGAGAACCTGTTAGCCCTCTGTGACTGATGCATCTACTGTATAGCATTAAACCAACAGGTGATATACATTCAGATGTGACTGTAAAAATGGTACAGAAGATAAATACAGGATATAAAACCAGGAAAGACTTCCGTATTATACCTCTTCTTGTTTTCTGATATTAGGACCTATAGAGAGGGTTGACAAATTTACCTATTGGGATAGATGAAGAGAAATGATAAAGAATCACTTATTTATAGATTTTACTGACCAGTGAGGTTTGCAATTTTCCATCAGGCCTACAATGAAATGTAGAAGAGTAAACCCAGAAGCCACTATAAAATGAAAGCTTTGTTTTTTCACTCGACTGTTACAAACTCAATGAACATTCTTAGTTTAGGACAGCAGTTTAAAAGAGAAACATGAGACATGTTTCTGATAGCTTCACTTTTTCAATTATAAAAAAGGAAGTTTCTTTTAAAACTATTTTTTCGCAAATTCTTTTTATTACATTTATTTACTTGTGCACGTACACACACTCATGCCATGGTATGAGTGTAGAGGTTAGAGGACAACTTGCTAGAGTCAGTTCTCTCCTTCTATCGTGTGGGTTCTGAAATTGAAATCAGGTTTAGGACTGGCATCAAGTATTTTATTCACTGAATCATTTTGTTGGCCCAGAAATTTCTTAACTGCAGAAACTAAAATTTTTGACTGTTAGAAACCCTAACATGCTAATTACTCAAATTTTTCATTAAATGAATACATACAAACCAAGGAATACATATTTAAAGGGAAAGGTTAGACATTCTAGATCCCCCCTCCACCGTGTGTAGGTGAAATGGGGGAGGTACTGAGGAGAAGAGGAAAAAGATATTTAATAGAAGAATTAATAGTATAAAGACTGAGAAGAGGGATTGGTGGGTAAAGGGCTTGCTATGCAAGTGTAACGAGTGGAGTTCAAATCCCCAGAACTCATAAAAAACTAGGTGGGTATGGAGACTGCGATGAGGGTATGGTACATGCCATAACACCTTCATCTAGCTTTAGTTTTATCTATATGTACCAGCCCCTCTGCTATCAAGTTAGCTGGAAATTCCTGTTTCTTTCCTAATTTACTACATTCTGACAATAAATGCACTGACAAGTATATGAGATTTAGTAGTATATGACTGATTTATTAGCTATGAGAAGCAAGCCAGATAAAAGATAATGTGTTCCTAATCTGTCAGGCAATGAGACAACAATCTCAGTCACAAATAAATAGAATTCCTCATGTTTTAAAGTGTTATTATATAGCCTACCACTTTTATTCCTAAATGAGCCATATAAAACCTGCAAGGGTGAATTACCCAGAATCTGTACACAGGACCATACCTAAGGAATGTATGCCTGGTCTAGGGCTACCAACAGGTGACTGAACATTACCAATCCCAGTGGAAGTGATATCCAATAAGAAGGGCACACACCTCTTCTACCCACATTCTCTGTACAGACTACCTGAGAAGATTGCACTACTTCAGAAGAGCTGCTACACTCTAGCCATCTGGGTGCAAACAAAATCTTGTGAGAACGTACTGCCTGGGAGTGCAGATCATGTGGAGAACATGAGTATGGAGATTACCAGTATTCATAAATGGAGCTCCTCCCAAGCCTGCTATTGACAGACACAGCTTACAGAATCCACTCAAGGCTATGTCACAACATGAAGGGTTATTGGGCATACCTGGCTGCTTCTGCCGTGGTTTAGGTAAATTTGTGACACAGGTGTGTGGGCACATCAGGACATTACAGGGGTGGAGAGAGCCCTCTAGGAAAAGCTGCTTTGTTTCTGACAAATGGATGCCACCAAGTGGAGTTTTGGGAAGGGTATTTGCTGGTACCAGGGCCAGGCAATAAACTCCAACTTGATGTATACTGTCAATTGCCTGAAAAATAAGAAAGAGACAGTCATATTAAAATTGGTTCTAGGGGCTGTAGAGATGGCTCAGCAGTTAAGATCACTAACTGTTCTTCCAGAGGACCTGGGTTCAATTCCCAGAACCCACATGGCAGCTCACAATTGTCTGTAACTCCTGTTCCAGGGGACCTGACACCCTCATATAGACATACATGCAGACAAAACACCAATAAACATGAAATAAAATAAGTAAACAATTTTTAAAAAGTAAAATAAGATCTATAAACAGATACAGTGCATAGTGTATTACTTAGAATTTTGTTTGGGTATACATGTGTGAGGAGGCCAGAGGACAACCTCTGGGGCTGGTTTTTAAGTGCTGCCTACTGTTATTTATCTTTTTGAAGAAAGTATTTCTTTCTGGCTCAGAATTTGCCAATTAGACTAGGCTGGCTGGACAGTGAGCCCCAAGGATCTGCCTGTCTCTGCTTTTCCATCACAAGAACACACCACCGTGCCTGCCTTTTTTCACATGGCATCTGGGGATTGAACTCAGGTTCTTATGCATGCACAGCAAGTACTTGACCCACTGAACTATAATCTCCTATCCTCTTCGTTTGAGGGTTGTTTGTCTGTTTTTGGTTTTGCTTTTTTGAGACACAGTCCAGGCAGATCTTTAGCTAGTGGCAATTCTCCTGCCTCAGCCTCTGAAATGCTGAATTACAGTAATAAGTAACTATAACTAGCCTTTGTAAATAAATGCATGCACAAAAACCTTGTCTATACCCATAAAGGAAAAATTAGTCACAAAAGAAAACTTCATTTTCTCCAATGGAGCCTTACTTGGTATATAAACTACACTTTGGCCAGAAGTAGATAGCCAATACAAAATGAACAATGGTATTTTTGAAGGTTTTTTTTTTCTCATAATGCTTTGCTTGGCATTTTTTAAAACCATAAAGGTCTTTTGTTTATATATTATATTTTCTAATTTTGTGTTTTTATGGGATTTCAGGGTGTGTGAGTGTATTATCTCTGTGTCTGTATGCATTTCTTATGCTTTTTCTTTGGACTTTTTTGTTCACTTTTGCTCTCTCTCTCTCTCTCTTTCACACACACACACACACACACACACACACACACAGTGTGTGTGTATGTATGTTCCCATTTGTTTTCCAATGAGAGAAAGAAAGGATGTGGCTTTGAATGCATAGGGAGTTAGGGAGGATCTGGGAAGAACTGTAGGAGGGAAAATCATGATCAGAATATATTGTATGAAAAAACTGTTTTCGATAAAAATTAAAATTATAAAAAATCCAGACTATTATACACAGTATATATTATAAAAGTGTATATCATATGGACAGTGCTCTGGGGTATATGAAAGTCAAACAAAGAGATGGTTTTCTTACTACAATAAAAAGGTTGCATAATTTCACATAGGGCTATTGGAAAACCATAAATTATTAAAAAGAAGGGTTTGGAGAAAAGATCATATAGTCTCATGATTGTAACAACACACACAAGTCCGTCAACAAAACTACTAAGAAGCCGTTCTGCAGTTCATGACTTCTGCCCTTGATATGTTCAGTTTGTTTCTGGACACTGTATAGAATTTCCTATCAGACAGTTTAAGCAATAGAATATAAACATATGGTCAAAGGAATGGGTGACAAAGGTCGAGCTACAATCCTACAGTGAATGAGAAAAGCAGGAGAAAAGCTTTAAGAGACAGCCATACTACCTGGAGCACTCTGCTCATCCACTGAAAACTGTCTTCCTCTGTGGAATCCGGTCTCTGCTCAGCCACAATCACTATCCTTTCATCATGAAGGACAGTCACTGAGAACACAGCTATCCTGCAGAAACAGAGGGAACCTGTGGTGAGCAGAGGAGAGAGACTTGCTTCCAAGGCCTCCCTGCAGCAGTAAGGACTTCATAATCAAGATTAATTACACAAATCTCAGGAATCTGTCACAGATGATTAGTACCAGACTCCTACATATGAGCTAATGTGAGAAAAGCATGTGTGTGTGTGTTGGGGGGTGGGGTGTAACAATGCACACCTAACACCAGGAGGCTGTTTGCCATCTCTTTAAGGTTTGAGGATAAGGTTACAGGTATATCCAATATGCAGCCAAAAATTAGCTACAAATAGAGCCCAACAGAAAATAGTAAACAAACTTACAATCTTACGACTTTTTTTGAGTGTAATTTTTTAGCAGGATATAATTCAACTGTGTAGTTGCCTAAAGGCTGGCTATGACGAAGAATAAATTTACGTATTATCAACGGAATGTCCAGTATTTGGAGAACTGTATCAATCTTTCTTGAGTTTGGAACTGTAAAGTAGTCCTTTCTCTAACAGGAGAAAGTTTGTTTTCAACTAATAGTTCTTTGCTCAACTCTTCCTGCTTTGTATGGTCAGCACACAATTGAAGCCACTGAAGACTTCTACAACACACCTCCCTTTTAAAAATAGCTTCTTGTTGTGGAATATTTGTTTACACTGTAAAAATTTATCTCTGCCTAAGGTGCCTTCTGATTGGTTTAATAAAGAGCTAAATGGTCAAACGTTAAGCAGGACAGACAGCTGGGATTTACAGGCAGAGAGAAAATGTGATTAATCTAGGTGCAAAAGCAGAACCAGCCAGATGTGGAATGAGTCAGACACACAGCATGGAATAGAGGTAAAAGCCACATGGTAGAACATAGATTAGTAAAAAATATGGGTTAATTTAAGCTATAAGAGCTAGTTGAGGGCTGGCAAGATGGCTCAGTGGTTAAGAGCACTGACTGCTCTTCCAGAGGACCCGGGGTTCAATTCCTAGCATCCACATGACAGCTTGCAGCTGTCTGTGACTCCAGTTCCAGAGAACTTAACATCGTTATACCAATGTGCATAAAGTTAAATGAAGTTTTTTTTTTTTTAAAGAGCTAGTAGAAAACAAAGGTCAAGCTAAAGGTCAAGCTTTTATAATAAGTGTCCATGTTAATGGGAAGTGACTGGCGGGACAGAGAAAGACTTGTTATGTATGGCACCCAATATACGGGAACATATTACTACATAGGACCTGAGAAAGTCTTAAAAAAAAGTTCCAAACATGTAACCACAGAGCGAGATGAGGCTTCCTAGTCCTGCAGTCTCTCAGGCAGGCCATGGTATACAGCGATGCAGCTCCCTGTCACTGTCTGTGGGTTTGAGCCAGCCAATGTCATGTGCACAGCTATGCAGCAGGTTTAAGGCTTGGTCAGAGAAAGTATAGGTGCTCAGTAAAGGCACTGAGAAAACCTTTAAACAAATACAGCAAAAAATTTGTATGCACAGTCCTAGGAAAAAATAGTTTAAAACTAATAAATTCTTTAAAGACAGAATACAACCATAGATATAGATATGGATATAGATAGTCATGTAAAGATGGGAAATACACACAGTGTCTGGATCCTGTATGGTACTTTGCTGACTTTGAATTTTTAAATACTAATGTACAAAATATAATAGCTGCTGAGAGACATTCGATTATGAAAACCACTAAATTAAACTAACCTATAAATTTTAAGAATGTCTTCATTTCAAAACAGAAGTTAGAAAACATGTTATGTTGCAGGAAAGGGTATGCCCTTGTTTCCATGGGAAACAAAAAGTTATGATTCTCTTAAATATTAATGTAGATCATATTTGATTGGGGGAAACCTGAAAATCTTGGTTACAGATATGAAAAAAGAAACCAAGAAAGACTAGAGAACAGATGATTTATATGCTGATTCCTCTATTATAGGAAATAGCTCTGAGATTAAATGAGACATGATAAATCTTGTTGGCTACAGAGTCTTCGTGACTTACTACATGCATGCTATCCTTTTATATGGCATGGATAGAGGTTTGGATATATAGTCCAAACAAACTTATAAACTTAACAGATGCCTTTTACTTGCTCAAACATAAAAAAAAAATCTTTAACTGATTTGTGCACATTGCACATTCCATACTTCTGTTAGTGCAGATATATATGTTACCTTTAAAAGTTTATGTGTTTACATAAAAAAGGACCAGACACTAATAAAGTAAAAATAATCCAGGTGATCCAGCCTCTCAGAATGCCTCTGTTGTAACTTCCTCAAAATTTTGCATCCAGAACAACTTCAAAGCTGCTAGCTGAGATGGTCCATCCTCACAGACTATCTAACCAAGACTTCAGATAAGCTTTACGCTTTCCCATACACAGAAACCAAACAAAAAATAATACAGCTAGCTCTCCAAGGTTTTGACCATCCTATTTTTTTTCAGGGTCTCCCAAAGATGCTATCACCCCCGGGTAATAGATGCTGTGAATATGTTTTATTGCCATTGGCTAACAAAGAAGCTACTTTTGGCCAATGGCTTAACAGAATATAGCCAGGCTGNGAGAGAGAGAGAGAGTAGACGGAGTAAAAAAGAAGCTATGTAGTTGCCAGCAGGAGACGGATGCATTGGAAACTTGCCAGTAAGCCACAGCCATGTGGCAATATACAGATTAATAGAAATGGATTGATTTAAGATATAAGAGTTAGCCAGAATACATTTAGGCTATTGGCCAAACAGTAACGCAAACAAACAAACAATCAAACAAAAAAATGCACAGTTTTGAAATGATGGCTTCCTGGTTCATGCTGCCAGCACGAACTCTGGCTCTTTCAGGAGGCCAAGCACTTCAATGGGGTTTGTGGACAGTGGTCTGCAAGTTATTTGATGGCAGCATGGACCAACTGGTTACAAAGTTGAGGTGGTAAGTGTAGCTCCCACACAGCAGTCTCAGAGGCAGTGAATGGACCTCCACCATGTTGGACTGGTTGGAGTCAAAAGACAAAGAAGTCATAGTCCTAAGTCATGCTGCTTTGCATTTTAAGAAGCATCCTAGTCAAAAAATAATTACAGATATGCATGGTAGTAAAGACAAATCCAGATAGAAAAGACCTCTAAATGGGTCACAGTGTTGAATAAATGTATGTAGGCTTGAGAGAGAGAAGAAAAAAAAAGAGGCAGTTATAAAAAGAAGTAAGTAGTTTAAAAACTCTTTATAGAGACAGAGTACAGACAGTCATAGCTTAAAGGGGCAAAGAAAAAAATATGCCATGTAAAGATGGAATATACACAGAGAGTCTGTATTATGTTTATTATTGTGTTTTCTTTGGATTTTTAAATTTTTTTATTTTATTATGTATACAATATTCTGTCTGTGTGTATGCCTGAAGGCCAGAAGAGGGCACCTGACCTCATCACAGATCCAACACTCGGTGGTATACCAACGACCCTTAACTTGAGTCCTCCTTTGGAAGAGCAGACAATGCTCTTAACCGCTGAGCTATCTCTCCAACCCCTTCTTTGAATTTTCGGCTGAGAATGAGATAAGTACAGAGAGATGTTTCATTGTATGAGCTGCTAAAAGAAACCAACCTATATATTTTAAAGGTATCTTGACTTCAAAATTTGGTTCTAAGGATTTGTTGCTTTGGAAAAGAGGTTTGGCTTTTGTTTCCACAGAGGATGAGAACCTGTGGATTCCTTCCAGATTAATGTGGTTTGATGGACCAAGACTCCACAAAAAGTTGCCATAAACATCCCCTAAAATTACTTTGCCCAACAAAAAGCAGGAAGCAGTTTGGAGAGAAGTATGCCCAAATTCCCTCAATGATTGATTGTTTATAACTGTTTGCTTATATTTATAGGGGGATATGATATAGAGATTTGCATCGGTATGGATCTTGGTTTATTGATACAAATTTAAGGTCAATTTTGTTATATGTATACTTCTGCTCATGATTAAAATATTGTGTTTGTGCAGCTCATTCAAAAATGCAATCTATAATTAATAAATACAGGTTATATCTATTAGTAGGTATTATCAGTTCGAACATCAGTACAATCAATCGTTTTCTAGATGTACAGAGATATATTTCAGATTGATGGTTATTCTTCAAGTCTTTCTTTTTTATTATTATTATGATTATTAAAAATTTCCATCTCCTCCCCTCCTTCTAAGACCTACAAAATATGGCATTTAAAATGCTTTAAGACTTAGACTTTTCTCAGCATTGAGACATGTCTGTTTCTGGCAGCACCAATTACTTCAAGAGGAAGATGGGCATCGAAGAGGCTCCTTATGGAGTTTCTTCGTCATTCAAGCAAGAAATTGCTCTTGCCTGGACTGCTTAATGTTATGACGTATGGACTAGACATGCAGGATCCACAGAAAAATGACTGCTGAACTTGCCTAAAGGTGAGACGGTCCTTTGGAGTTCCTGCTTCATGAAAGAGTCTGCCAGAAACTTTGCAGGACACAGAAGAAAGTGTCTGACAAATTGTCAATATAGATGGAACTGTCTTTGACATGTACTGCTTCATGGAAAAGTCTGCTGGATATTATGGGCCTATAGGCTGAGGATGGATGTTCCAACATTACAGAAGAACCTTGGGTGACTGTCCAGGCAGTAAGATGTCTCTGTGAATTCTAGAGTTTTGGAAGTTGCTTACGATGAACTTCCTGTTAACTTGGGTAATATTATATCCTTCTGGGGTCTATGATGGAGTTGAAGAATAGATAGTTATAATTTTCCTTAGTTATGATAAAAGACAAAGTAGATAGAAATGTTGTAACTGTAATTCTTGCTTGATACCTCTTTTGTTAAATGTAATCTTGCTATGTTAAAGTTAAAACCTTTCTTTTTATTTAGACAGAAAAGGGGAGGTGATGTCAGAGGTGATATATGCTGTGAATATGTCTTATTGCAATTGGTTAATAAAGAAAATGCTTTTGGCCAGTGGCCCAACAGAAGATAGCCAGGCTGGAAGAGATAAATATATAGAGAGAATAGAAGGAGTCAAAAAGAAGTCATGTTACTGACTCCAAATGCTTCAATTTGATATAAAAGAAAACTAAGTACAAATAAATCTAAGAAAATTTTGAAATTTTTAAGTCCCATTCAAATGTGGTGGCTTAGTTTTTTTTTTTTTTTGAATTTGACATAAGCTAGAGTCAGAGAGGGAGCCTCAATTGAGAAAATGCTTATATAAGATCAATTTGCAGATAAGCCCGTAGGGCATTTTCTAAATTAGCGACTGATATGGGAGAGGCCACCACTGGGCTATTTTTTAAAAAAAGCATTTTCCTCAAGTCATAAAAAGTAAACCAGCTGGAAGGCCCCCGCTCCACCACAGGCCATGCCCACCACCTGAACTCCAGGTAAGCACCCCCCATACTGCTCTCACTCCCTCAGTACCTGCCCAACCTACCCTAATTACCATATATCTACCCACAAGTCCAGCAGAAACCCCTTCTCCAACACAGGCCATGCCACTGCCAGAACCCAAGTCCCCAACTCAGTGGAAACCTGAAACCCTGCTCAACCACAGATCACCCTGGCCATCAGAAGTCCAGTCCCCAACTTGGTGGAAACCCAAAACTCCCTGTTAAACCCACAGTAAAACACTAGGCAGAGTCAAGGAGACCCTGCAGAAGGGGTTGGGGTGAAGATTGCAAGAGCCAGAAGGACGAAGGATATCATGAGAACATGGCCTACAGAACCAACTAAGCAGGGCACATAGGGTCTCATGGAGACTGAAGCAATAATAATGGACCTTGGAGGGGTCTGAGCTAGGTCCTCTGCTTATGGTTGTGTAGCTTGGTGTTCTTGTGGGACTCCTAACAGTAGAAGTGAAGGATGTCTCTGATTATTTTCCCTCTCTTGGGACCCTTTCCTTCCTATTGGATTGTTTTGTCCAGCCTTGATTTGAGGGTTTGTGCCTAGTCTTATTGTAACTTTTTATTCCGTATTTGGTTGATATCCCTGGGAGGTTTTCTTCCTTCCTTTCTTCCTTCCTTCCTTCCTTCCTTCCTTCCTTCCTTC